>JAPYYJ010001348.1:0-14306 GCA_028533885.1 Nasua narica | reverse complement strand
CAGAAGGTTTATTGGAGGAAATTATAGCAGAGAATTCCCCTAATTTGGTGAAGGCAAAGAGCTTCAAAATCCAGGAGGCACAGAGAATCTCCATCAAAATCAGCAAAAATAGGTCCACAGCCTGTCATCTTAGTAAAACTTACAAGTCTCAGTGACAAAGAGAAAATCCTGAAAGCAGCTCAAGACAAGAGGTCTGTAACATACAATAGATAGAAATATTAGATTGGCTGCAGACCTATCCACAGAGACCTGGCAGGCCAGAAAGGACTGGCATGATATATTCAGAGCACTCGAGAAAAACATGAAGCCAAGAATACTATATCCAGCTAGGCTGCCACTGAAAATAGAAGGAGAGATAAAAAGCTTCCAGGAAAAACAAAAACTAAAAGAAGTTGAAAACACTAAACCAACCCTACAGGAAATATTGAAAGGGATCCTCTAAGCAAAGAGAGAGCTTAAAAGTAACAGATCAGAAAGGTACAGAGACAATATACAGTAACAGTCACCTAACAGGCAATACAATGGCACTAAATTCATATCTTTCAATAGTTAGTTACCCTGAATGTAAGTGGGCTAAATATCCCAATCAAAAGACACAGGGCATCAGAATGGATAAAAAAAAACAAGACTCATCGATATGCTGTCTATGAGAAACTCATTTTAGACCCAAAGACACCTCCAGATTTAAAGTGAGGGGGTGGAAAACAATTTACCACGCTAATGAACATCAAAAGAAATCTGGGGTGGCAATCCTTACATCAGATAAATTCGATTTTAAGCCAAAGACCATAATAAGAGATGAGGAAGAACACTATATCAAACTTAAAGGGTCTGTCCAACAAGAAGATCTAACAATGTTAAATATCTATGCCCCTAACATGGGAGCTGCCAATTATATAAACCAATTAATAACAAAATCAAAGAAACATATCAACAATAACACAATAATAGTAGGGGACTTTAACAGCCCCCTCACTGAAATGGACAGATCATCTAAACAAAAGATCAACAAGGAAATAAGAGCTTTACATGACACACTGGACCAGATGGACATCACAGATATATTTAGAACATTCCATCCCCAAAAAACAGAATCACATTCTTTTCTAGTGCACATTCTCCAGTATAGATCACGTTCTGGGTCACAAATCAGGTCTCAATTCGTACCAAAAGATTGGAGTCACGCCCTGCATATTTTTGGACCACAATGCTTTGAAACTAGAACTCAATCACAATAGGAAGGGTGGAAAGAACTCACATACATGGAGGCTAAAGAGCATCCTACTAAAGAATGAATGGGTCAACCAGGAAATTAAAGAAGAATTTAAAAAATTCATGAAAACAAATGAAAATGAAAACACAACTGTTCAGCAGTTCAGCACAGCAAAGGCAGTCCTGAGAGGAAAGTATATAGCAATAAAAGCCTTTCTCAAGAAACAAGTACACAGCCTAACTCTACACCTAAAGGAGAAAGAACAGCAAAGAAAGCCTAAAACCAGCAGGAGAAGAGAAATAATAAAGACCAGAGCAGAAATCAATGAAATAGAAACCAAAAGAACAGTAGAGCAGATCAACGAAACTAGGAGCTGGTTCTTTGAAAGAATTAAGAAGATTGATAAACCCCTGGCCACACTTATCAAAAAGAAAAGAAAAGATGCAAATTAATAAAATCATGAATGAAAGAGGAGAGATCACAACCAACACCAAAGAAATACAAACAATTATAATAATATTTTATGAGCAACTATACACCAGCAAATTTGACAACTATCCAGCGAGGCAGGCTACGAAAAATAAACGTAAGTAAATCATATAGTGAGTTAGATGCTGATAAGTGGAATGGGAACGGGGTAAAGGGAAGAGGAATTCCAAGGAAAAAAGGCGATGGGCAGTTACCGGCTTTCAGGAGGGTAAGCAGTGGAGGTAAGAGTGAGACCATAACTAAAGGGGTTGGAAAAGCTAAGCACATTTGGAACTCAGGACGAGAATCCTCTGCATTTAGCAGAGACTGGAAATGAGAAGGAAAAAGTAAAAGTCCCGAAAAGAGGAAGAGACCATATCAGAAACACAGCGTGGTTGTTAGTTGTGACACGAAGAAATGTCTTTTTCTCACACGGAGTGAAGAAAGATTTTGAGGGCAAAAGGAGTGATGTTGACACCTAGATTGCCGAAGCCCTCCCCATGCTAGGCTTACCTATCAAATTTTAGGTCCATCTTTTGGGACAACATGCTAGATCACAAAAATACAAAGAATTCTTGGATGTAATCACCAGTTCAGAAATCAAGTAGTAGTGCCAGTTTATGCTCGGTATCTGTTTCCTCTTATAGCAACAAAACTCACGTTCCAAAGCATTACATGCTCCTTTGGTTAACTGTGCTTTTCTTTTCCTGGGCCCACAGGAGTAGCAGCAGGGAAGCCAGGATTTTCTTTTAAATTAATTAAAAGTATCACCAATTGATATGCTGTGAGCATCGTGGCTGGCCTTACCATCTGATAAGCTGAGGACCTCAGATAGGGTCTGATTTTGTAAGCAATTAGATATTCTGCATATTTATGGATAGATGAGCTTCTGCTCCCAAGGAACTCATAAATTAATATTTAATGAAATCATTTGCCTGGGGATGTTTCGTGCATTCCTGGTAATCTCCTGAATGCTTTATATTTGGTGTTGCATCTCAGACTCTGAAGTGACAGACTTGCCAGGACTGTTTCACGTACACATCTATATCCCACGTCAGCAGGTTTATGTCTCTGTAAATTATCCCTCAGAAAAGACGTCTTTCTCCAGGCCAACCAAAGTCTCTTCGTGAGAAGCACTCTGATTACGTATTTGAATCACAGGTAATATTTAGGAAAATCACATTAGATTGAAGCCACTTCAGTATTACTTTCAGAATACTAAAGAGGGCCAAAAATAAAACAATTTAACAATGTTTAGTCATTATTCTTGGAAATACGACCTCAAAAACAAGCACAGGATATAGTACAACAAGCATTTTTCAGAACAATGTAAGTGGCTGTGATGTGGAAATCAACTACCTGCAGGATGAAGGAAAGAAACTGCTACCGTGATGTTTATACAATGCGTGATCTGAAGCATGGGATTTCTCATAACATCATACATGGGTAAAACATTTACCATTTTTTTAAAGATTTTATTTATTTATTTGACAGAAAGAGAGGTCACAAGTAGGCAGAGAGGCAGGCAGAGAGAGAGGGAGAAGCAGGCTCCCCGCTGAGCAGAGAGCCCAATGCGGGGCTCGATCTCAGGACCCTGGGATCATGACCTGAGCCAAAGGCAGAGGCTTTTTAACCCACTGAGCCACCCAGGCGCCCCAACATTTACCATTTTCAAAAAACACTGCTTTCTTTCAAATAAGCTTAGAGAACAAGCTGACATGCTTTGGCAAACCAGCGTCTCAAAACGTCAAGGGAAAATGTGAAAATTATGACTAGAACTCCTGAGTAGAAAAACTCTTATATAAATCACATAATTCAAATATGCATATAAAAGTGAACATTTATTTCATCTCTCTACACCACAATCTATAAATTCTAGTCTAAACAAACTCAAATTGTTTAAAATTGTGCTATAGCATATTTTGGACAACATCCATCTCCACTCCTAGCTTGGCCTCTTTCCACTTGATACCAGTAGTATTCTCCGACTTGTGACAAACAAAAATGTCTCCAGATGTTGTCAAATGTCCACTGCGGGTTGTAATCACTCCGGTTGAGAGCCCAGAATTAGACAAATGCTGTCAAACATCTCCTTTAAGTAACCTCCACGTTTTTCTTATGTCCCATTTTCTAATTATCTGAAATCTAAAATACTGTGGTGATAACAGTTGATTATTACTATTTACTTCTCCACTACATTTTGTAAAAATTAGAAATTTAAGGCAGTTCTGCATTCTGAGGAATAACACTGTAAAATAATTTATCTAAAAAAAAAGGAAGGGTTCATCAATCCAAATCCCTAAGATGTAGCAGTTGAAGTCAACTTCATCAGAATGGAAATATTAGATACTCTATACAAGTGTTAACTATGCTGTTAATGACTAACCTACATTCAGATCTTCTCATTTAGCTCAGGCTTTTCCTCATTAAAGCAACTTAAATTATTACTATTACTGATGGGAAAGTATAAACATGGTCACTGGGAGATAACCCACATAGTCTGATCTGGGAGTATATCTAATTTTTTTTTTAAGATTTTATTTATTTATTTGACAGAGAGATAGAGAGATCACAAGTAGGCAGAGAGGCAGCCAGAGAGGGGGAAGCAGGCTCCCTGCTGACCAGAGAGCCGGATGCAGGGCTCGATTCCAGGACCCTGAGATCATGACCTGAGCCAAAGGCAGAGGCTTTAACCCACTGAGCCACCCAGGTGCCCCTCTAATTTTTATTTTTTGCATTCATCAGGATGTATGAATCCATATGCTAAAATTTATTTTTAGGTCCTGAATCTCTGTAAGACAGATAGAGGGGAAAAAAGAGGAGTGTAAATAAGAATTTAGACCAAGGCTAAATACTCATTAAGGGTAACTGAATGTGAACTTTAATTTCTTCCACACATTTTATTTTCACGTGCTCATGTGATTGTTTATTTCCAGACACAATACCTAAATACAAAACAGAAGGTAAGACTCTCAATTTATAGTTTATGGCTTAAAAAGAATCTCTTTATTAAGCCTATTACAGTAGAATTCATTTTTTTCAAATATAAGTACAAAAAAAATTCTAGGATTGTCACCAAGAATGTAACCAATGAGTGATAGTATTAGAGATTTTTTTCCTTTACTTTTGCTTCTCTGAACTATTTTTCTACAATTAATGTGTATTTTTAAAACCATATGAAAATTCTTTTTGTACTCCCTTTTCCCACCAATTTTATCACAGTTTATGGCTTATCAAGTAGGATTCTTGGATAATTGGATATTAATCTTGTTTCCTGGGTTTTATTTCAAACTACATTTAACTCTTCCTAGTTTTTGTTAAATGCCTTTCCGATTAACCAAAGTTAAAATGTACCCTCTGAAAATCCTGATTTCAGATAAAAAATTATGCATGGAAGTCAACAGTCTTGTAATTGGATACATAGAAAGCAAATATTCTATGCAATGTAAGACACACCAGTGTTCTTACCGTTCTATTTTCTAGCTTAACAAGGACTGTCAAATTTTTCAAGAGTTCACATGTATGTTTTTAATTTGGCATTCCATATTCAATAAAAATCAATTTAGATTTTAATTATTGTGGAATTTTGAGAACTCTAGCAATGGCAAAGCTGAATTTTATCTTGCTGTTATCTAGCAAGAAACAAATACCATTAAGATTGAAAATGTTTAACTTGGTAAAAATGAGAATATATTTCAATCAAGAACATACCATCCCCCCCCAAAAAAAAAAATAGTATTGCTTTCTAGTCATGAGTTCCTCAGTAAATTTCTGCAGGCCCTAATTGTTTAGAATAAAAGTAGCATTCACATACTACTATAGCCCATGAAAAGAGTATAGTCTTTTATTGTCTTTGTTCGTACATGTTAAGTTTCAACTTTCAATAATAAAATTCAATAAATTTGATTCCTCAATCATAAAAACTTGCTTTACACATTATTTACATGTTGCCAAAGTCTACAGTCATACAAAACACCACAAGGATTTGACTCTATGCATGGTACCATCACACAGGAGGAGGGAGCTAATCAAGTAACATACATTCAAAGATTAAATTGTAGATACGCACAGTGTATTTGGCACTGTTCATTAACATTATAACACCTTCCTCTCAGAGACAGGTATTCTTAAGCCTTAGCCCCATTATGCCAGAATTTTGCTATTCACATCAAAAGCAGCTTTCAAATTTTGTTACAACAGTAATCAGTTTTAAGAAACAAAATACAACCACAACTGGGAATGGAATTCAAACACTCCAAGTTTTTGCATTGCTCTAAGCTGCCATCCTTAAAGTTGGTTTAATGTGATTTTTCCATTGTGGGGAGTGTCAAGAAGAAACAACGTAAAGACAAAAACCATAAAGACAAACAACAGTTTTGTTATCACTTCTTCTTGAGAGTGCAAAGGGAGCCCTGATGATGCCTAACTTGTGATGGTTTGGGCAGGAATTACAGAATGACCAATGCCATTCAAGTTGTGGAGACTGACTAGCAGTTAAAATCATTAGGAGAAGGATCTGGAATGCCTGTTATCTGAATTCAGAATCTTTAGCAACTGGTTTTAAGAGTCTCTTCCTAGGACTAGAATAGACTCGGGTCACAGGTTATAGACTTACTTTGATGTGTAATACTAAATACTACACTGCCATGAATGGAAGGAGAAAAGTACAAAGACTCAACTATTAACTTTTAGCAGCTCTGGCTATATCCCAGTAGGTAATTTTTTTGACTAACTTCATTTTAACAAATACTAAATCCCTTCACTTCAATCAGGCCCATTAAATTTAATTCATTAAAGCCATACATTTTCCACAATATTTATAAAAGACACATATCGTGTTTATAAAAGACATAAATTCAGTCTCAAACTAAGGCAAAAAAGCCTCAATAGAACATGGATCACAGTTACAGGGGACAGAAATCCAAAGTTGTGTAGCGAAGTTCAGAGATAGGCTAGTTTCACACAAAACTTTCAGCAATAAATTAAGACTTTAAAAAAAAAGTCTTATAATGTACAAAGGACTATGAAGTGCAAAGTAATGTCACTGGACCAAAATTTAGTTTAATCATTTTATTTCAAGTGTAATTTTTAAAATCATAAATGGGGTTTTGTAATCCAAAGTGGAAACATTTATTCTTCAGAGCTTCAGGATATGACAAGCAACTTCAGACCTTGCTTTCCAAACCCAGTCTTCTTTGCTATTTTTCAGACTTCTGAGACCTAGTATTTAAGCTACTCCATTCTAAACGTACAGTTTTAGACGACTATTGTACACTTAAGATTTTTCTGAAAACTAGTCCATCAAATATAAAGAACGGTTTCTGTCCAAGGATCAGCAGTGAGGGAAGAAATATTAAACACCTACCAAAAAATCACTTTTTCATTTAAAAAAATAACAGAACCAGTGCTATTCTCTGTCCTGAAAGAGAACATGTAAAACTAATTTAAATTACTTTTGTAGGCTTTGGTAATACTTTATTACCTACACAGACCTCAATCTTACGTAAAGATCTTTTAGGCAAAGTCAGCATCAGGATTTACTGAGTAAAATGAGTAAAAATCCTGGGTACTAACACAGCCTGAAATGTGCTATTCCAAAGAGGAACAGGTTACTACTTTGAAGAAAAGAGCTGCCTTGATAACTTCCCTCAAACGCTTATTTTAAACAAAAACAATTAATGGAAATATTTTTTAAACCAACTTTGGGTACACACTGCCCACCAAATAAAAAAGGAAATCACTTTCTTTCCTATTTTAGGAAATTTTCCAACTTTACTTTTAAGATTAAAACTTTCTCACCTTTTTTTTTTGACTTTCTAGTACAGTATTTAAATTTTTTAATTCTGCATTTCAATGTAGTGAGAGTTCTTTTTCAGATGATCTTCACAGCCCAGAGCACAGACACCAGAGCAACCCTTGCAAGTCACATTGTTCAACTGCAAGGAGATGAAGATGGACGGATATCTGAAGATAGGTGCGCCCTCTGCTCCAAAGCCGAGCAAGCTTTTAACATGTGACCAACACAGAACTCCATTCCTCTGGAGATCCCTCAAGCTCAAAACAGTTCCATTTAATAAGTCAATATATTATTCTTAAAAATTAAGTTTGGTCACTAGGAAAGACTGAACAAAAATTATTCCCCTCCCCCCAACACAACGACCAAATAGCTCTAGTCACCCCCTCTGCTCCCCACAAAAACGGGGAAGTAGTGGAGGCTGAAACCTTTAAATCTGAAATTTTAGCTCCTAAAACATTGTGGCTATTTGCTCAAACTGCAGGTCTACGTCTTTCCTTCTCCAATACTTCCCCCATTTATAAATTTATTTCCACACACACACACACACACACACACACGCTCTCATACTCACACATACTCTTACTCTCAAGTAAGACACTTTTTTGTGTTTGTTGATAAATTATGAGGATTATGAACTAGGTGTGTACAGGGTTTCATAGGTGCTTTGTAAACATCAGAGTCACTTGGGTCCTTTTCTCCAAAAGCCTGAAATCAAATTATGCAACCAGGGATCACTACTTTCCCAGACGTTGTTCACAGGCTGCATATTGACGAAGGGCAGAGAAAAAGTCCTCATAACTGATGTTCAGATGGGAAGGCAAAGAGCTGAAAAGAAAGCACAGGGGGGAAAAAAGCAATTAAATGATAAACTATAATTTGGAGGATAATCACCCAGAGGAAGTTAAGGACAGAAGAAAGTAAATTATAAGGGTAGGGTGTGTCAAACCTTTTCTACTAAATGACTGCTAAACTCACTAAGAAACAGTCCAAGTAAAAAACATTCCTTCTTTCCATCAGAAGAGAAGAGCAACTTGTAGTTGAGATAGTGATTCAGAACCTATAATAAAGCCTACGTCTAACTAAACTAATGCAAAACCGGAGATCTACTTATTAAGAATCTCACTCAAATTCACTTTAAGAACTCCGCCTTGAAGGCACCAGGGTAGGAGCTCAGGTCATGAACTCGGGGTCCTGGGATTAAGCCCCGTGTTGAGCCCCACATTAAGCCTGCTCAGCGGGGAGTCTGCTTCTCCCTCTGCCCCTCCCCCTGCTCATGCACTCTCTCTCTCAAATAGATAAATAAAACCTTAATAAAAAAAAAGAACTCCCGACTGTTGGAGGATAGCCAGGCCTACTTGAACGGCCTATGAAAGCCAGGCTAACACCGGCGGGACAGCACAGATCCTTCTGTGACTGTAGCTAAAGCCCTGTGGTGAGCAACCAGTGAGTTACTCTCTCTACCATTTCTGATTGCTCAAGGAGGCAATCACTGTGTGATGTGAAGACACACACTTTAAAGGCAGACTGAGCGTACAGCCAGAGGGGACCCCTTTGAGTATTTTAAATACTTAATGTAATTTTCAATAATTAACATAAACAATTCTCTCATTTATACAGCTTTACTGTGAGGCTTTGGAAATTCCAAACTGTACCAGAGCCTAACACCAGATCAGAGTACAAGCCACAGAGTTCCGGTCACATGCACCACACACACACACACACACACACACACAAAGACTGAGCAAACCTACCATGAACTTTCGAACTCCTGGCTTGACCCTGTGGTGCTCATAGCTATGCTTTCTTTAGCCTTCTTTTTCCCCTCCCTAGCTTTACGGAAGAGAATTGACTCACGATCTTTTCCCTTCCTTTAACTGCCCAAAATTCAGAGACAAGTCTCCTTTCCCTCCATTTCCTTATCTCCATTTCCTAATCTCTGCCCTCAAACTTTATTCACTCTACTGCAGTGATAAGCTCAGAAGTTTTCCTCAAAGGACAAAGTTAGCGACCCTCTTCTTGCTGAAGCGTGCTTCAGACGTCCTCCTCAGCCCACATTCCTGTCTTTCTCATTTTATCCTCTTTATCAACAGCTTCCTCTCCTATCACTCCTCAAAAAGCTCTCAGCGCCCCTCAGTGCCTCCAAAGTGGTCTTGCCATTCTCATCCGTCTCCTTCGCTATATTACCATTGAGACATCCAGACATCACGGCGCTTCCAGCCTGGTGGGCAGCAGACCTCAAGACAGTGCGACACAGGGCTAGGACAGACATACGTACAAAAATCCACGGGGAAGTTTTGTTACGTGTTAGGTATCTGATATCCGTTATCAGCCTTAAATCCTCAACTTCTTCTTAAAATACCCATTTTACAAATACAGAGAAGCTTATATAACCATCCAAAGGCATGTCACTGAGCTGCACAGCCAAGATTCAAAAGGAGATCCACCTGTCCTACAACACACGCTTCCCTCCAGACCACGCTCAACCTCGCAAGAGACCACCGCCACCTTTCTTGGAGCCCAGCCCAAAGGGACCTGAACTCAAACACAGAAAAGCCCTGGAGAAAAAGAAACAAGGGAAACATACACCCATCATAAGGAAGCCCAGAGTTTGGAGATGTAGGTTCTAATTCCACTTTATTACAAGCAATAATAAGAGCAATGTCTCTTTCCCCTTTCCCTCACCTATAAAATAAGGAGGTAGGACCATATGATCTATAGCTCTTTCTGACTCCACCACGCTATGTGTTCTTTTCTGCCTTTTGATTCAACAAACCTTCTCCCTGTCCTGCCCCTGAACTCGAAGCATTTCTTAAAAGACCAAAAGATCCCTTGGTACTGTGCCCTTCTATATACACTTGAGAAAGTTCCTCTATTCTCATCGGTTCAACTACTACGACTTCCTAGGTACTATCCATCTTCAAATATCCATTTTTTGCCTTGACTTCTCAACGATGGACCAATTCTACGTCTTCATCTGCTCTCCTAAGTGTATCCACTAAATAGACTATGGCCTCAAAACCACCTTATCCCTGAATTCAACATTTTCTCTTCAAAAATTAATATTCCTTTGACTTTCTAGTCTGTTCAGTGGGGAGTTTGCTTCTCCCTCTCCCTGTGCTGCTCCCCCTGCTGTGCGCTGCCATTCCCTCTCTGTCAAACAAATAAATAAAATCTTTAAAACAAAACCAATCAAATCAAATCAGGGGTGAGCAAATACAGCCCACGAGCCTGCCACCTGTTTTTGTGAATACCATTTTACTTCAACAGTCACACACATTTGTTTATGTACTGTCCGCGGCCGCTGAGCTACACTACCAACGTACCAATGTCGAGTAGCTGCAACAGAGAGGAGGAGCTGCGAGACTGTATGGCCCACATATTTACCTGAAATACTTACCGCCTAGTCATTTACACAAAAAGTTTGGCCAACTCTGTTCTAAACAAGCAATTTCTTTCTCATCACTGTATGATCCCCTAAATCATAGCTATGGACTTTCACTCATCTCTCTACCCCATCCTTTCTCAAATCCAATCTACTCTAGTACACAGGTGCCAAACAAATCTTTTAAAATCACCACTTCCACGCTATCCACAGGCTGAGTGCTTTCCTACTTCCTGTCAAAACTGTTACACATATTCTTTGTGCTGGTATTTAAAGCCTTCCTAGCATTGATACCCCCAACTTATGTGTTTTCACCTTACAGAGCTGACCCCGACCAACATGGGTTTAACCCGCACGGGTCCATTTACGCACTGATATTTTTTGATAAATGCAGTCTAGTACTATAAATGTATTTTTTCTTCCCTATAATTTTAATAACATTTTGTCTCTAGCTAACTTTATTGTAAGAATATGGTATATGATATAATACATACAATATACAAAATTGTACTAATTGACATTATTCGGTTAGACTTCCAGTTAAAAGTAGGCTATTAATAGTTAAGTTTTTAGGGAGTCAAGTTATATGCAGAGTTTTGACAGCACATAGGGGGACCCCCACATTGCTCAATGATCAATTATTCTACCATCTAATGGTATAGTGCCAAATCTCCGCTCTGGTACAGCCAGTTCCTTCACTATTTCTTGAAAATGAGATGTTCATTCCTCACCTCCCAGCTTTTCTTTCTTTTCTTGTCCATCATCCCCTATATTTCTCACCTTTTTCTCTAATTTAAAAATGCTATCCACTCTACATACTCCGGAGCAAGTCACATCTTTTTTTGTAAAACCAACAACTCTGGCCCATAGAGGTATCTCTCACTCCTGGTCTCCTACGACAATCTGTATCAACCAAATACTTGCACAACCACACTCTCTTGTGTCTGAGTCATCTACATTCGTCTTTATCTTACCACTGATATTGTGAAATACCTGAGGGAAAGGACCAGTACTATAAGTCTTCGGGAATTCCCACCATACCTAGTACAGTGCTAGGCTCGAGAAACACTTGCAGGATTGAACCAAAGTCAGCACACTTTAATTACTTACATAATCTCAGTCAATCTGATGTGCCAGGGAAGAAAGCCTAACGTGCTGTCCACAGGACCAAACTTCAGTACTAAATCAGGATCAGGAAAACCAGTTGAACCTTAAAAAAAATAAACAAACAGGAATTTAACATGCATTGCTTACAAATAAAATGACCAAAGACAAAATCTGTTAATAAAATTGGCTTTTTATGCTCTGAGTATGTTTCCTTCAGAAGGTTTATCCAAGCCCCACCACACTGCCCAACATATACTTTAACACCTGTGCTATTCCCATATGTCAAGGTTTTCTCTAAATACCATTTAACTGAATTGATTACCTGATACGAAGGGGTAACCCCACTCCCATTCTAAACAGGTAGCCCCCAAATCCCATCCATCTTGCAACATAAGAGTTCTCCTTGCATTCTAGGAACCACACTGCTTTGGGGGCACAAATGCTTCTAGAATCATATAAGTTCATAGACTCATATAACTTCAGATATGAAAAGGAACTATAAAAGGAACTATCCTTCCTTCCTCAATACCCATTATATAGCTAAGGACCCAGAAAGATCAACTCCTAGATATCCAGTATAAATATTTTCTCTAGAGCCCCTGCCCAGGGAGGGAAAACACCATACACCTGCCTCAACAAAGGCACAGCCATTTGGTCTCACAAGCTGGTTTCCTTACAAGACCTGGTTTGAAAAAAAAAGGGGATAAGGACAGTGCAACTACTTAAAAAATTCAAGTAGTCACTGGTAGAACAGAAAAGATGCTATAATCCAAGAGACCCAGGCTCTAACAGTTTCTAATAACTTCCGTTTTGTCACTAACTTTTGGTCACATAACCTCCCCAGGGCTTAGTTGTTTCATTTGTTAAATAGGGAGACTAGATTAGACAGGCCCATCCAGCAGTAATAAAGAATTATTTCCACAACAAAGTCTCTTTAAAGCCCATATTGGCCAAGTGGACTAAGAAGAATATATATTCCTCGGCCTAGTAAAAAGCACATTCTCTTTAGTTAAAAAAAAAAAAATTAAATAAAAATGGCAAGAAGGAACTTCTCGCTAATGGTAGTGTGAAGGTGTTAAATCCTCCCCCCCCCAAAAACACATATTAAACTGGACAAAGCCAAAACATTTAAGGGGACTGGATACTGGCCAGAAGCAGACAATCATTCTTTTAATAACAAGGAAAAAAACATGAAACACCAGCCAAGGCTTCAGGTAAGAGCAGCGGTAAGGGTCTTTGTCTCTCCTGCCTGGGAATGGTCCTAACCCCCCATGCTTCTACCCTCAGTCAAATGGAGAACCACAGTTTTACCAGCAAGAGGCTGAGAGCAAAACTAGCAGATTTGGTGCTTGTAGACAAAAGGTATGCACTCAATTTGGAAGTGGAGATTGTGGGCAGGGGGGCAGGGGGGATAACGACGAAAACCTAGTATTTTGCCAGCTCTAAGTGGCAAACTCAAAAGTGAACAAATGAGGAAAACCCACAACCGGTTAGTGTGATGTTGCAGGCCCAGTGAGGGCAAGGAGTATAACGGGCAGGAATTTACCAGGAAGAGCCCGGAAACAAGGGCTCCGATAAGCTCTCCACACATCCACAGCTGACCAAGGAACTGCACACATGCAAAGATGGAAAGAGGGCAGGGAAAGAGGGCAGCAAGAAAGCCCAGTGAAAACGAACAGCCAAGAAGACTTGAGAACTGGTGGCAACTATGAATGCACTCTCATATCACACAGAGATCAGGGAAGCCTTACAAACTTAAGGTGTCTGAGCACAACCAGTGTGCATATCATAGTCTGACACGTAAAACTAGACAGACACAGGCAGTCAGACTAAAAACTAAACTAAAATTTGAGCAGAGATAGCAGTTCTCATCTTTATACATAGAAAACATGATCTTGTGTTTAAAAAAATCTTAAGACTCTGCAAAATGAACTACCAGAACTATTCAATGAATTTTAGTAAGGTGGCAAGATACAAAATCAGTATTTAAAAAGCCAGTAGGCATTCAAATTGGCAAAGAAGAAGTCAAACTCTCACTCTTTGCAGATGATATGATACTTTATGTGGAAAACTCAAAAGACTCCACTCCAAGACTATTAGAACTCATAGAGGAATTCAGTCAAGTGTCAGGATATAAAATTAATGCACAGAAATCAACAGCATTTCTATATACCAACAGCAAAACAGAAGAAAGAGAAATTAAAGAGTCGATTCCATTTACAATTGCACCCAAAACCATAAGATACCTAGGAATAAACCTAACCAAAGAGGCAAAGAATCTGTACTCAGAAAACTACAAAGTGCTCATGAAAGAAATTGAGGAAGACACAAAGAAATGG
>JAPYYJ010001347.1:0-14308 GCA_028533885.1 Nasua narica | reverse complement strand
ATTTTCACAATATTCTTCCAAGTCATGAGCATAGAACGTTTTTCCATTTCTTTGTGTCTTCCTCAATTTCTTTCATGAGCACTTTGTAGTTTTCTGAGTACAGATTCTTTGCCTCTTTGGTTGGGTTTATTCCTAGGTATCTCATGGTTTTGGGTTCAATTGTAAATGGAATCGACTCCTTAATTTCTCTTTCTTCTGTTTTGCTGTTGGTGTATATAAATGCAACTGATTTCTGTGCATTAATTTTATATCCTGACACTTGATTGAATTCCTATATGAATTCTAGCAGTCTTGGAGTGGAGTCTTTTGGGTTTTTCACATCAAGTATCATATCATCTGCAAAGAGTGAGAGTTTGACTTCTTCTTTGCCAATTTGGATGCTTTTCAACCAAAAATTTTAAACCATCCAGTTGCTATACATCAGAAGATGATCATTAGAAGCTTTATTTAAAAGTCGTTAGAGGGGGATCTGGGTGGCTCAGTGGGTTAAAGCCTCTGCTTTCGGCTCAGGTCATGATCTCAGGGTCCTGGGATCGAGCCCCACATCAGGCTCTCTGCTCAGCAGGGAGCCTGCTTCCCCCTCTCTCTCTGCCTACTTGTGATCTCTCTCTGTCAAGTAAATAAATAAAATATTTTTAAAAAGTCATTAGAATTCCAAGGTGCTCAAGGTATCAAGGTTACCTATAGCTAATTTCAGACGATTATCTCATGAACACTCCTTCTATGAGTGGCATACATGAGCTCCATTGGGTAAACCAAAGAAAAAGAGCTAAGAAAAGAAAAATTATAATACCACATGGGTAGTAGATGAGATTAGGTAAGTGATTGTATGCACATGTGCATATCCAAGCACATATGCAGAAAATTAGCTAGATCCTTTCGATACGATGCCAGTGGATTTCAGGATGGATAGTTAAATCACACAAAACCAGCAAATGAGTGGGAGTAACCCCTAAACTCTGTGAAAATATTGGAGTTTTATTTTCACAAGTTTTGAGGTAGCAGCTAACATTATGAGCAAGCCGATGAGCCCAAAGAGCTCACCCCAAGCATAGGGCCTCCTATGTCTTCAGCTGGCATACGCTGAACTAGTTTTGCTGTTTAAAAATTGTTTTAATTACTAATTTTAGTCAATTGAGTCTTTGTTGAAATTTATAGCAGACACCAATGACATACTTTACCTGTACTTGAATGCTTCTCGTTTAATGTATCTTTCAGGAATATAAACAGATTGCCATTCAATTAAAAAATAACCCTTGATTATGATCAGTTTTTCACTACATGAAACTCTGAGCTCGGGACATACGGCAGAATTGTTGTTGTAAAAACATATTGTATTGCTTTGGATTTGGCAAGTCTCCCACCCATGGGCCAAAGTTGGCCCCCCGGCTCTAGTTCATCTGAATCTTGGCAAATATCCCCTATGTGAGTTTGGGCCTGCCAAGAGCTTCTGCAGCCCCCAGTGTGATTTTATGGCTGGGATTATTCCATTTGGGGAAGAGTCTGTGAATGTTTAATGAGGCGCTATGGAGAACTGTGCAGTACAGTTCAAAATGTCAAAGAGCAGCAGGGTCGGCTTCAGGTGACTGCCCCTCCGATAGCAGAGCATTGGACAACAGCAATTAACCCTGGGCTTCCTCTCAAATGGAAACCACAGGGCTTCTCCCTTGCTTTCACTCTTCCCTTCTTCCTCCCCTTCGCGTGGGTAGCACTGCTCGAGGCACATAGAAGATGCTCAGGAAATACTGTGATGTTTCCTTTGTCAATCTTCCTCTTTATTCTGTGTGTTTCTCTCCATTTCCCTTTGTGTGTTTCTCTCCATTTCCCTTACCTTTCTGGTCTGTTTTTTTTTCTCCCTCCATGGCTCCCTCATTTTAATTAATACAATATGGAGCTCAAATAGATTTTGATTAAAAATGATTTTCATTCAATAATAGAATTATAATTTCTTCACTGAGAAGACTGTTGGGATTCATGTAATCCATGGGTGAGTTGGTAAATTGTCTGTGTTGTAGTTCACAGAAAAGGAAAAGGCAATATTGTTTTTAAACCTTAATTGATATCTCTGTTTAATATTATAAGTTCCTGATAGAACTGTTTTATTTCTTTTTTTAAGTGTTTTTGTTTTTTTTTCTTTTTTTAAAGATTTTATTTATTTGACAGAGAGAGAAGATCACAAGTAGGCAGAGAGGCAAGCAGAGAGAGGGGGAAGCAGGCTCCCTACTGAGCAGAGAGCCCGATGTGGGGCTTGATCCCAGGAACCCGAGATCATGATCTGAGCCGAAAGCAGAGGCTTTAACTCACTGAGCCACCCAGGTTCCCCAGAACTTTATTTCTTATCATTACTTGATGAACTAAATATCATCATTATAAAAATACTAAAATGATTTTTTTTAATATTTTATTTATTTACTAGAGAGAGAATGAGAGAGAGCATGAGAAGGGAGAAGGTCAGAGTGAGGAGCAGACTCCCTGTGGAGCTGGAAGCCCGACGTGGGACTCGATCCCAGGACACCGGGATCATGAACTGAGCCGCAGGCAGTCGCTTAACCAACTGAGCCACCCAGGCGCCCCTAAAATGATTTTTAAGGTACCAATACTGAGGTAAGCAAAACTCTTGCTTTACTTCTTTCCCCAATATTCCTTGGCTCTTAAAGGTTTATTTTAAATACTCAGGGTAGTTAGTCATTTTTTGTCTTTTAACTGAAGACAGAAGAGAGAGACACTTCAAGAAAAATAGCATCCTGATTCTAAGCATATTATATAAATCAAGAACAGATATGTGCTAAGCAAGGGACACTTGATTATGATTAGAAAAAGTGCCCTGATGAAACTATTCTCTTAGAATATTCCTCCTCTGAGATGTCTTCCCTACAGGTTCTTTCCCAACTTGAGGTGGTGTATGTGTGCCACATGTGCTTTGGGACTCGCTTGGGGTCTCATTGCAAATGAGGTAAGAGGAGTAACTCAGCCATTGTTGAAGTAGGGGATGGAGGGATCCCTGAAGCTAATTACTGATGGAGAAAAAGCAGAGATGGGAAGGTCTGGAGAATCTGTTTTTGAGTTATCAAATCCCTGTGTAGCCCACAAAGAAGTGAGCATAAAATAGTTCAACGTCAAAATGTGGGAGCAAAACATTGAGAACTTGTATGGGTGAGGTCTGTATCAGATCACACAAAGAATTCAAGAACACAGGACTTCTGAAGAGCTGGGAAGAACTCTTCAGGCCCTTGGAAGCTGTTCTTTTACCAATGCCAGAGTAGCTGTAACAGTCCTGAACTCTACTTCCTCTTGGAGAAATTGGCTACAAGCACAGGAAAAATGTATCTGAAGAAATGGGGGCCTGCACTAGGCAGAACATGCATTGGAGAAGAATGTGGCTTTTCAAAATTCATGTGGAGCTGTGCAGGAGCAAATCTGGAATAAAAATAATGCAAGTAGGAGAAATACAAAGACAATAAAACAATGCAAAGACCAAGAAGATAGATATGCTTAAAATCAGATCATTGATTTTTTGCAGCCATGGGAAGGGAGAAACAGTCATTCTAGCCCAGTTTCAAAGGAATACAGAGTAATGCTGTGAAAGCCAGTATGTAGAAGAAAAGACTCTGAATGGGAACAGAAGCATTTTCTTCAGTCAGTTCAGTTAGTTCCTGAGCAAGGAAGGATTAGATGTTGGCATAAGCACAAGGAAAGCATTGGTCATTTGCTTATCCACAACTCACTCAGTCATTGCTGCAGAGTGAATTCTATAGGGTAAGTGAGTCATTTCAATCAGTTATTTGACTGTATTTCCAATGCCTTATTTAAAGAATGCTTACAGATCAGAAATTATAAAATTTTGGTAGTAATTTCAAATCTCTATAAAAGTAGCAACCATATTATTAGTGCAAAAAATGCCTGTATACTCTCTAACCAAATTCAACTTTTGTTAGTGTTTTACCCTATTTGCTTTGTCACTTGCTAGATCGATTGATTGATTGATCAGTCTAATCTTATATACATTTTATTCTGGATCACCAGAAGGCTAGTTACATACTTGATGGCCCTTAAATACTTCAGTGTATATTTCATAAGAATAGGAATTTTCTCTTACGTAACATTAATATACATTCAATATCAGTAAATTTAACTTTGATGCAACACCTTAACCTACCATCCATATTCCAATTATGTTAATTGACCAAATGATGTTCTTTTTAGCATTTCATCCCTCTGGTACAAGATCTAGGTTAGGGCTAGGTATTGCATTTGGTTGTCATGTTTCTTAATTTTCTCTCAATTGGAATATTTCTATAGCCTTTTGTTGCCTTTTATGACACTGATATTTTTGAGGAATATATTCCCTGCTCTTCACTTTGAAAAAATGAATCTCATTTCAGATTTGTCTGATGTTTCCTTATGTTTAGATTTGGGTTGTGCTTTATAGGCCAGAATACTACAAAGTGGATGTGTTCTCAGGGCATCACGTTGAAAAGCATACAGATTCCATTTGTCCCTATTAATAATGTTAATATAATTATTTGGTCAAGATATTTTTGATTTTACTAATGTGCAAAAGTAATTTTTTTTCTCCTGGAAACTAATAAGCAATCTGTAGGGAACCACTTTAAAACCATTCAGATATTTTTCTCCTCAAAACAAGTTTCTATATTTAGCATCCATCAATGATTGCTGCCTGACTCAGTCTTTACCACGATGGTTGCAAAATGCTGATATTCCAATTCCAGCACACTTTCTAGATTTACTAGCCTGCAATAAGCAAACCATAGTAAATAGGAACTCATCTTTCTTGATCCAATAATTCATTACTACCAGGTTGTCCCACATTTTGCCAGTGGGCACCCCTTCAAGTTGGCTTCTGTGTCCATGACATAACCCCATCATCTCTTTTTGATCACTTGTATACTTTATGGCATGAGTGGACATTCCCGTTCTGCCCCACCCTAGGAATCAGTCACTTCTTCAGGGAGTTCTTATTCCTTATGGTGAAGGATGACATCAAAGATGAATATCTGGGAGAACCAGTTCACAACTGCACTGAAGAAGGTGGGGGGATGGTGGAAGACCTAGCACAGGCTTTGCTTACTAACAGAATCTGAATATGGTTTTGTCTTAAAGGGATGGGTTTCACTAGCAGAAGAGAGGGAACTGGGAGCTGGAGAATGAACAGGAGGCTGAAATTAACATACCTATTCCACAAATTCTGCTAGCAGTGAAGATCTTCACAGGCAACCTTGCCCTCATTCAGAAACTTTTGTGTGGTTATGACCTTGGTTTGTTGTGGGGAGTTAGATTGCTTCAGCATCTAGACAGTAAACTTCCTAAAGGACCATTCTTATCAGATCACTTTGTACCCTTACACTGTTTTGTACACTGCTGAACACCCAGTAATAGGTGATTAGTAAATAGTTCTTCACTGAAGAGCCAGCAAAGGTTAAAGTAAAATGGGGTTAAGACTCTTTACCAACCTTAGTTCTTCCTTTGGCTTCTAGGATATCATACATTTCTATTCCTTTCTCTGGCTACTTCCACAAAGAACTCTGTTTTCTTCACTCATTAATCTCCTCTTTCCTACCTCCTTGAATGGGTGAAGGCCTTGGGTTTCAGTCCTTCACACTCAGTCTTCCTGTCTCTATGCTTTTGTCTGGTAACTCTTATTTATTTTCATAATTTAGCCATTCTATTCCAAATGTGGATCTCCAGTCCTGACTCAGTCTAAGTGCCAGCTTCATGTCTTTTTTTTTCCCTTTGAAGGGGAAGGGCAGATGCCACCCCCCCTTTTTAAATTTAATTGTATTTAAATTCAATTAATTAACATATGCTATATTATTTGTTTTAGAGGTAGATTTCAGTGATTCACAAGTTGCATGTAATACCCGGTGCTCATTACATCTTGTGCCCTCCTTAATGCCTACCACCCAGTTACTTCATCCTCCCACCCCCATCTTCTCCAGCAACCCTCAGTTTGTTTCCTATGGTTAAGAGTCTCTTATGGTTGTCTCTCTCTCTGATTTCATCTTGTTTAATTTTTCCCTTCCTTCCTCGATGCTCCTCTGTTTTGTTTCTTAAATTCCACATGAGTGAAACCCTATGATGATTTTCTTTCTCTGATTGACTTATTTCACTTAGTATAATACCCTCCAATTCCATTTACATCATTGCAAATGGCAAGATTTTGTTCTTTTTGATGGCTGAGTAATATTCCATTGTGTATATATACTACTTCTTCTTTATCCATTCATCTGTTGATCAACACCTGGGCTCTTTCTATAGTTTGGCTATTGTGGACATTGCTGCTATAAACATTGGAGTGTAGGTGACCCTGTGGATCACTATATTTGTATCTTTGGGGTAAATACCTGGTAGTGCAATTGCTGGGTCATAGGGTAGCTCAATTTTTAACTTCTTGAGGAATCACCATACTGTTTTCCAGAATGGCTGTACCAACTTGCATTTCCACCAGCAGTGTAAGAAGGTTCCTCTTTCTCCACATCCTTGCCAATACTTATTGTTTCCTGACCTGTTAATTTTAGCCATTATGACAGGTATGAGGTGGTATCACATTGTGGTTTTGATTTGTATTTCCCTGATGCTGAGTGATGTGAAATATTTTTTCATGTGTTTGTTGGCCATTTGGATGTCTTCTTTGGAGAAATATCTGTTTATGCCTTCTGCCCATATCTTGACTGGATTATTTGTTCTTTTGGTGTTGAGTTTGATAAGTTCATTTATAGATACTAACCCTTTATTGGATAAAACATTTGCAAATATCTCCTCCCATTCTGTAGGTTGTCTTTTGGTTTTGTCAACCATTTCTTTGGTTGTGCAAAAGCTTTTTATCTCGATAATAGCTTCATGTCTTTCATCGGTGATGGGAACTTTCTAATTTAATATCCCACTATCATTTACTTGTTTCTTTTTCCATTATCTCCCCTCCATTCAGGCCCTTATACTCTCACATCTACCTACCAGGGAGGGCTCCTAACTAAGCTCTACCATGTCTCTCTAATGCAGTCTATGTCTCACTCCTAGATTACCCACCCTGAAATAACATTTGACACATCAGGTCAAAAATTTCCATCATTCCCCATTGCCTTCATAATTAAATCTGATACCTTTTTCCTGACTTTCAAAGTCTTTCTCTCTAACCCTATTTACCACTGGCCACTCCATGCTTCCTTGATTCCTGCCAATCAGTCTACCTTAACAGTTTTCAAATACATTCATGATTTTTCACCTATAACCTATCACTCACACGCTCTTCTCCGTGCCTGCAGTGGTTGCTCAAGAATATATATTTCCCCACATACTGGTGATGTGTCCTTGAAGATCTGGTAAACGACCTGCTACTTTCTTATCAAACTTTTTTCCAGATTTCCCAGCTCACAGAGATTTCTTCCTCCTCTATGGAAGTTTTTATCCATAATTTCCAACTCATTGCTATCTATACAGCTTTGTGATGTTTTCTGTTCTTTTGGTTATGTGTTCTCATTCCTCTTCTAAAGTCCAAGCTCTTTGATGGCAGAGACTTTGACGCACACAGTGCATTAAGTGACCTGGCTAGTTATTCCTTTGTAATTATTTGCTCCTTGTAATATGAGCTCATACTCCTTTGTAATTATTTGCTCGTTGCTCAATTGTAATATAAAAGCAAGATCATAGCTGATTTCAGAATAAGGGATGAAGAAGATGAAGAATAAAAGTTGGAGACTTTTCCCTAATCCTGGGAACTTCGTTCTTATGATCAGTAAATGAGACAGAACATTTAAACCTGCCTTTTCAAGTAGGTTTGAACTTGGTTTTTTTCCAGTTAGTAATTCAGTTATATCATCGTAAATTTAATAACTGATTACCTTTCACTTCCATAGATCACTTCATATTTGTGAAGTGTTTTTACAGACCTCCTTTAATCTTTATGACAACTTTGGAATAGGAAGGGTTGGTATGATTCACTAAGCTTTTTATGGGTGAGAATTAGGGCTGATAGAGTTCAGGTGGCTTGCTCAAGGTCGTTTCATCACCAACCATGTATCTTTTAGCTCCTTGTCTAATGCACTTGTCCTATTTTAGAAATACACATTTTATGATTGTTTCCCAGTTATGGTAAGATAGGACTCATGACTTCTGTTTGGTCTGTCAGCTCGAAGTGAAACCCAAAACTTATGTGGCTGAAACGACCTAGACCAAACATGCCCTGGGAAATGGAACAACACTGTCCAAACCCATTGCAATTTAAGTTGAAGCAGAAAGCCAACTTCATCATTTTTAATGAGGAACATGACTGCCAGAATCATTTGGACAAGGAATGTCAACACGTTTTCTTCCCAGTAGTTAATCCTGTTTTGGAAACCAAATATCAATTCATTATATTCAAATAGAGCTTTTTATGGTTATAGTTTACAAATCACTTTCGAACACATACTCTCTTTTGATCCATCTATCATCCCTCAGTGACAAGTGGAACATATTTGATTACCCTCATCTTCATTCTACACGAGGAAGGGAGGTTGCTGGTAGGTTTCTTGTGGGCAGAGGTCATATAGATCTTCCCTAATACCACCTGATGTGGGGTTCTGAGAGAGGGTTACACAAGAGCAAGGAATCTTACATGTATTATGGCATTTCTTGTAATTAATTACTGTTCTTCCCCAAAGCCTTCACTCTCCTGTGTGATTATTTGTGAAATAAATGTGAAACAAAAAGGAGGTCTTTGTAACAGAAGGGTGAGTAGAAAGAGTATATAAAGAACAACATGAGAAGGAGGAATTAAGACATCTGAATCCCACCTTTAGTCCTAAGGAGGGATAAAGAGGGAAAATCAGGGTATTTGGAAAGAGGGAAGCAACTGAAACAAGTCCCTAGAGATTGTGATGAGGGAAAAATGGCCTGCAGAATAATTCAGGAGTCAGAGGGGTGTGGAGGTCAGGAAGCCTTCCTGTTCTTAACCTTTGCTGGGCAGTGAGACAGAAAACCACCTGCTTTTATACTCAGCGAGCGTGTGGACATTGGCTGTCCCCAAATGAACAGAGAAGCATTAGCAAGGCAAGGGTGCCAGTGTACCTCCAAGTAACTATAGAAGTGAAGCCAAGAGAGGGTTCCCCCCACCAGGTACCAGTGATCCCCATAAATGAGATTCACTGGTGGGGCACAGGACAAAGGCCTTCTCAGGAAACTGCAGGAGCAGAAAGCTCCAGCATGGAGAATAGAGGAAGTGCTATGGAACATGGCAAACATCCAGAGCCTAGAGGATGTGCTATGGGATCCTGGGAGCATCCAGAGCCAGGATGCAAGGAACCAGGCCCAGAGCAGTGTGAGGACAGAAGGGAGAGTGCTGGTCGTTGAAGAAGGAGGAAGGTGGCTCAGTCTTGCCTAGTGTGACATTTGAAGACAGGGTAGCCAGGAGAGCAGCTAGGAGAAAACTCCTGGGAGTTTCCAGCCAGAAGCAGAGGTAGAAGATGTTTCTTTAAATCATGGCTCACCATAAAAAACAAAACAAAATAAAACAAAAACAAACACCAAAAAAAATGAAGATCCACCCCGCGCCCCAGGTCACTTACACATAGAGCAAGAAAAATTTAAAGAGGTAACAATGAAGATCCTTCCAAGGAAAGTGTTACATGCTTGTGAGGAAAGAGAGAGGGCCTTTGGGTTCATCAACCAGGTAAAAAAACAAGCTATACATAAACAACACCAACACCTGGGAGCCAGCTCTTGAGGGCAATTGGCTGGTCTGGATGTAAATGGCAGGCAGACATCTCTTATTAGAAAAAGTACACCACATGTAGCTTTCAGGAAAGTTCTTTGTACCTGCTCAACTTGGTTCGGAGCACAATAGAAGAATCATCTTACCCACCAGTGCCTGTAGAATTGCAGACTTTGGGTCTAATGCCATTGGCAGAGAACAAAACTATTTGAGACGCTATGGTAGTGTGTTAGCTTGCCAGGGCTGCCATAACAAATTACCACAGACACAGTGGCTTGAAAAACAGACATTTTTTTCCTCACAGTTCTGGAGTTTAGTAGTCTGAGATTAAGCTGTGGGCAGGTTTGGTTTCTTCTGAGGCTTCTCTCCTTAGCCTGTAGATGGCTGTCTTCTCCCTATGTCTTCACGTGGTCTTTCCTCTGTGTGTGTGTGTGTGTGTCCTCATGTCCTCTCTTTAAGAATACCAATTATATTGGATTAGGGCCCACCGGAATGTCCTCATTTAATCTTAATTATCTCTTTTAAGACTCTATCTCCAAGTACAGTTGTATCCTGAGGTACTGAGGGTTAGGGCTTTAGCATATGAATTTTGGAGGACACACTGCAGCCCATAACAGGCAGGCACTAGTGAAAATTAGATCACAACAAATCTTTTGTGAAATAATAAGAAATAAACATATATTGGTCTCTGCCTCTGGTTTCTGATAATATTTGGTTTTTGACTCTGGTTCTTGACACAGAGCTCCTCAAACACCTGTAATTTGTGTAAAAAAAAAAAAAGATAGGAGTGTCTTTTTTTCTAATAAAGTGACTTTCAGTGGACTCCTGGATGGGGGCTGGTCACCAAAAAGATGAAGCTTTGGTTAAAAGCTTGGATTTTTGGCCCCTCCTCCTTTTCTCAGGAGAAGGGAGAGGGGCTGGAAATTGAGTAAATAGTTGATCATGTCTACATGATGAAAGCTTGATAAAAGTCCCAAAGGGTTCAGAGAGGCTTCCCTGTGAATGAACACATCCACAGGCTGGGAAGGTGGCACACTCCACTCTACCAGGACAGAAGCCCCTGTGTTCAGGACCCTTCCATACTTCACCCTATATATTCCTTATATCTGGCTGTTCAGTTGTATCTGTTCAAATATATTTTGTAATAAGTTGGATATAATAAGTGAACTGTTTTCCTGAGTTCTGTGATTTGTTTTAGCAAATTACTGAACCTGAGAAGAGGGTCATGGGGACCTCTGATCTGTAGCCAAGTTGGACAGAAATTGTGGGTCACCTGGGGACCTACTATTGGTGATTGGTATCTAAAGTAGGAAGCAGGAAGCAGTTTTATGGGATGAAGCCCTTAACTTATGGGATCTGGGTTAACTCTGGTTAGAGTCAGAAATGAATTAAATTGTAGGCTACTCAGTTGGTATGGGGAACTTGGTGGATGGGGGAAGGGGAGAAAAACATACATCTGGGATAAGGAGTATTGTGAGTTTGAGAGAAGAAAAACACAGTATGTTTTTCACAGATACACTTGCACACCTTTCTGAGAAAACAAACAGCTCATTTAGAAGAAGGATCCCAAACTTGGGACTTTAAAATTGGTGGATTTATTTGTAAATATCTAAGGGTAAGATTGTAGGGTAAGGGAGGACCAAGGAAACATGCTAAGTGGCAAGCTCAGAGAAAATTTTGCCAAATAAGGATATACTTGACTCAAACTGACTTTTAATATTGAAATGTATAGTTTAGCCCATATATCCTCATAGGTATTATCTTTTGGTCTCCATTGAGGTATCTTTCTTTATCATAAATTTTAAAAGACAAATCTCATTAAATAAGTTGCCTCTATAATTCTTACTGTTCTGCCAATTGTTTTTAGAGGCTGAAAAATTATAGGCGTCTTCAATTTCATTTAATCCTAACATAATATATAAATGTTATCCAATTAACTATAAAGAAACTCCATCAAAAGATTCTCCCCACAAATCAAGGTGTTCCCAAATTGGAGTTATAAACTTTCAAAATTAAGTCTTGTGCATGATTGAGTCTCTTCTTTAATTTGTTTGTTTTTTCCTTGTTTCTAAAAGGGGAAAGCCAGAAAATTTGTTTTCAATAAATGCAATTCACTAGAATCTTCAAAAACTGGAATTTTTGGCACTTCATTTGTTTCACCCTTTGATAAAAGATTTTTCAATTGACTTTGGGGGAAAAATGCAGCCAACATTTAGAAGACTTTGTTTACAAATAAAGTTCCAGAACATTGTAGGATATTAAGATTGGCTCACAAAGCGGATCTTCAAAGACATAAACCATTTCCCCAAATCTAAATAATGATGGGCAGCTGAATTGGTTTGCTATGGCTGCTAACCACAGGTTGGATGCTTAAAAACTAGAAATTTCTTTTCTCACAATTCTGGAGAGTAGAAGTCTGAGATCAAGCTGTCAGCAGGCTTGGTTTCTTCTGAGGCTTCTTTTTTGGCTTGGAGATGGCCATCTTCTTCCTGTGTCCTCACATGGTCTTCCCTCTGTACATGTCTATGTCCTAATTTCCTCTTCCTATAAGAACCCCAGGCATATTGTATTAGGGCCCATTCTGAGGATCTCATTTAATCTTAATTATCTCTTTAAAGACCCTATCTCCAAATACAGTCACATTCGGAGGCACTGAGGGGCTAAAACTTTAATATATGAATGTTTTTGGAATGAGAGACACAATTTAATTCATAACAGTTGCAAAGAGAGAAGGCACACACTGTTGTGCCACATTTTGTATTCAATACCAGGAGTATCATCAACCTTTTTTCTTTTCCATTATCTAGAGATTCTTCTTTTGGCACAGGTATCTGGTTCTCAGTGTTCTCTCTACTCCCTTTGGGGCCTAAGTAGAGCCTGTGGAAAACAGATGAGAAGCAGGAAAACTCTTACTTGATTTGTACTCATTTAATCAGGCTTTGGTGGATGTTTAAAGCTGATTATCTGGGTGGGGTTGTAAATGGACTCTTTTGTGACCTTCAGAGGTTCCTCATCATCAACTCTTGGCCATAGTAGGTGCAGTCATCTCTGACTGCCATTTGGGGTTGCTCCACTGTCTGCTGAGAGCTGGATGGCCCACTCCTGGCTGTCCTCTTAGGCAATATTTAAAATGACTCTCAATTGGCTTTCTCTCCTGAGTGGCCCACATTTCTTCCAGAAAAAAATATGTCCTTGCTCTCTTTTCCTCTGATTCCCATGATTTTCACTTCAATTACTTGAGATGTCATTTGGGATGCTCAGGGTAGCCACAGCTGGAGAAGCCATTGTGAGGACACCAGTGGTGTGCTAGAGAGGCCGAGGCTCCAGATGTAGTGAATATCAGGGACACTGAGCAGAACTGGGCTCCACAGAGAGACCAGAAGAAGAAAGCTCCCAGAACAATGTGCCACATGGGGACACCTGTTTTCAGAGGAACTGTGTCTATGCTGAGACCCTCTTATGGTAGAAAACATGCAACCAGTTTGTGGCTTCACACCCCCAGGAACCTCATGCCATCTCTTATGGAAATGATTCTATAATTCCTTCTTCAAATTTCAGAGGCTCAAACTCGATTCATGGGGCTGTGTAGCAACAGACACCTTGTCACCCTTCCTCCCTTTACTTCTCCCTTCCCTCAAGTCCCTACTCAAATCAACCTTCTCCCTACTATCCATTCACACAACCAAAATCACGTGTACAACCCTCCCCACCAAAAAAAACAAAAAAAACAAGTGATGAGGGATGTTGTCTCTTCTGCTCAATCAGAAAATGTCTGGTTATAACTGGAAATATGTTAAATTGCCCCAAATGTGGTTTTGCATCATTACCATTACTGTTTTTAGCTAATATTTTTTGGCTCTTTCTATATAAAAATGATGCTGTTCTAACTACTTTTTAACTATTACTTTTTATATATATCATTAATCCTTACAACAACCCCATGAAGTAAACACTATTATAAATATGTAAGAAGGGATGTTATACAATAATAAAAATCATGTTTAAAAAGGAATAATTAAGAATATGGAAAATACACTGCTGTTAAGTGGAAAAAGAAAGGTAAATATATTTAGATAGTATGATACCATTTTTTAAAATTTTTTTATTAACATATAATGTATTATTTACCCCAGGGTACATGTCTGTGAATCATCAGGCTTACACATTTCACAGCATACGCCATAGCACATACCCTCCCCAATGTCCATATCCCTACCCACCTCCCACCTCCCAGCAACCCTCAGTTTGTTTCGTAAGTTTAGGAGTCCCTTATGGTTTGTCTCCTTCCCCATCTCATCTTGTTTCATTTCTCTTCCCCACCCCCGCAAAACCCCCTGACCTGCCTCTCAAATTTTGCATATCAGAGCGATCATAATCATATCAGAGTGATAATTGTCTTTCTCTGACTGACTTATTTCGCTTAGCATAATACCCTCTAGTTCCATCCACGTCATTGCAAATGGCAAGATTTCATTTCTCTTGATGGCTGCATAGTATTCCATTGAATATATATACCACCTCTTCTTGATCCATTCATCTGTTGATGGACATCTAGGTTCTTTCCATAGTTTGGCTATTGTGGACATTGCTGCTATAAACATT
>JAPYYJ010001346.1:0-14312 GCA_028533885.1 Nasua narica | reverse complement strand
AAAAAGTTGAAAATAGAGCTACCCTATGACCCAGCAATCGCACTACTGGGTATTTACCCTAAAGATACAAATGTAGTGATCGGAAGGGGCACATGCACCTGAATGTTTATAGCAGCAATGTCCACAATAGCCCAACTGTGGAAAGAACCTCGATGTCCATCAACAGATGAATGGATAAAGAAGATGTGGTATAGATAAATACACGATGGAATATTACTCAGCCATCAGAAAGAATGAAATCTTGCCATGTGCGAGGACGTGGATGGAGCTAGAGGGTATTATGCTTGAGTGAAATTAGCCCAAAAAAGACAAAGACAAAAAGACAAAAAAGACATATGATCTCACTCATACGTGGAATTTAAGAAACAAAACAAATGAACAGGGGGGTGAGGGGAGAGAGGAAAACCAAAAAAACAGACTCATAACTGATGGCTATCAGAGGGGAGGGCGCAGGGGTGGGGAGACAGGTGATGGGGAGGCAGGAGGGCACCTGTGAGGGGCACCAGGTCGTGCATGGAAATGCTGAATCACTAAGTTCTACCCTGAAACTAATATTACACGGTATGTCAACTATATTGGAATTTAAATAAAAACAACAAAAGAGAAAGGCTTACAGTTTCAATGAGTTAAGTACAGTGATATTCCCAACTGTTCTACACTTAAGTTTACCACCACTTATATCTTAATAAAAGAGATTACTTGAAAAATATATACATACGTATGTACATATATACATATGTATAATACATGAAGGAAGAAAGGAGGGGAGGGGAGAGGAGGGGAGGGGAGGGAGGGAGGGAGGAAGGAAGGAAAGAAAGAAAGAAGAGGGAGGGAGGGAGGGAGGGAGAAAGGAAGGAAGGAAGGAAGGAAGGAAGGAAGGAAGGAAGGAAGGAAGGAAGGAAGGAAAGAAGAGGGAGGGAGGGAGGGAGGAAGGAAGAGGAAGGGAGGCAGGCAGACTGGCCTGTGTGGCTGGAGCTACCCAGCGGCTTCACAGGGGTTGGGGGATGAGCAGAGAGCAGACCACTCGGGGCTCTGAGGGTCCAAGAGCGGCTAGAGGCCAGGTCTTAGAAACAAAGCAAGTCCCTAGGGAGACAGGAAATGCTTTCCAACCCTTCTGGACACCAGGACCACGAGAGAAAGCTCCTGCCTGCCCCGCTCCAGTCCCGCTCCAGTGGTGGGGTCCTGGTGGGGACACCCGGCTCTAAGGGGAGGAGCTAATTTGGTCCGCGGGAGCTGGGAGCTGCCCCCTCCCCCAAGGAAGCACAGCGTGAGGACCGAAGTGGGGGGGCAGGGGCGGCTGGAGAAGTCCCCCAGCCCACACCTTCATTTTCACAGCCAACCGCTTCTTTTGGGGCAGTTTGTAGACGGGATTTCTGGTGCAAAGAGATGGAAAGTTTTTAGGACTCTCGCCCAACACAGCAGTTGTACCAATTTATTACCCCAGAGGCAGTTTGTCAGCATCTCTGTACCCACGGTCTGTCTAGCTGGCCACACAGAACGTTACTTAGAGAAACATCCTTCTGACAGGTGCTAGTTCAGCAAGAAGAGGACCCAGTGCTTCGGGCTGCATTTCTTTCCGACCAGACCATCCCTGTTAGCGCCATTGGACTATTAAATTCCACGCCTGCTGGGTGAGGTCTGCTTCCTGACCATCCCTGTTAGCGCCATTGGACTATTAAATTCCACGCCCGCTGGGTGAGGTCTGCTTCCTGACCATCCCTGTTAGCGCCATTGGACTATTAAATTCCATCTCTGTTATGCACAGTGCCCACGCCCACCCGCCCGCCCACTAGGTGAGGTCTGTTTCCTACTGATTTGTAACAAGGTTAATAACCCTTTGTCCCATACATTTTGACTTCTCCCCGTTTATCCTTTGCTTATTAACTTCATGATGTTATTTAATGCACAAAACCTTTTGCTATCACCTTTTGCTGATTTCTGCTCTCAGTGTTAAGTTTAGAAACTTAATATTATATAAATATTTTCCCCTACTTTATTACCTTTTTGGTATCACCTATTACATGTAACTCTTTATCCCATTTGGAATTTGTGTTGGTATGTGGTTCGGGGAAACTAAAATCCTTAATTTTCTCAGCCGTATTTATTCACTTCTTACCCGTTCTGAAATACCCCAGGTGTCCTATCCTAAATGAAGTATATTGGGGACTTTCAGGAATATCACAGACTCCTATCGTATTCTTTTTCTTTCTTCTAATATTTATTGGACTATTTTCTCCCAGTTACTTGTAAGGTTTAGAATGAATTGATTAAGTTCACTACTACTCTGCTCCCCCCCCCCCAAACAATTCCTTTACATACAGACTGGCACTTATGAATTCACGTGGAGATGATGTCCCACTCACATTGTTCTCTCTCCGGCTCTGATGCCCCACATGAGGGCGTGTTAAAAAGAACTGAGGTCAAAGGCAGTGGGTCCAGGGGACTCCTGGCCGGGAGCCCCGAGTCTCCCTTACCCTGCCCGGCCTTGAAAGCTGTGCGAGGGCCAGGTCAGAGCTCTAGTCAGCAGGACGGGGCCTCTCCTCAGCTCCCACCAGGCCACCAGCTCCCCCTCCACCGCCCGCCCCCAAGCAATGGGCAGCTGCAGACCCTGCAGACCTGGGGCTGTGGGGAGAGGGAGGGAGCGTGCCTGCCAGCACCCTAGGGCCCTGACGGTGGCCGGAGGGGGCTTCCCTGGACGGGACAAGAACACAGAGGTCTCTTTCTGTCATTGGCAGGACAGAGAGAGAGATTAAGAAAGGTTAAGAGATTAAGAAAGCTCCACCACGGCCCCGCACGTTTCTCCCCTTTCGGCCTCCCCCACCCAGGCCCGAGCCACCAGCCTCTCCAGCCTGGGCTCCCGTGAGCCTCCTGACTGGTCCCCTGCCACCCCCTGGGATCCCTAGACACTCGTCTTCATCCCGGAAGGATCTCTAACCCTGCACCTGACTGCGAGGCCTGCGGTGAGAGGCGCTCTGCTCTCCCGTCTGGCTCACCAGGCTGTGCACTGCTCCCCCTCATTCATACTCCCTTACTTGGGCCCCATCTCCCGAGGATGCACAAGAGCTGAACTTCATCCTGTTCCTTCCTCGGTCCCCAGGGCTCCGGGCAGAGTGAGAGCATGAGCCGACACAGAGGAGAGCTGGGCTTGCTCCCAGCCCCGTGAGCCAGCTGTCCCCAAGGCCCGCCAGACTGTCCCTGAGACGGGCTGCTCACCGCAGCCGCCCGCACCAGGGGGTCAAGTACTGCTTCCCGGCCATCAGCTCCGGCGAATGGACCTGACTTTCCCGGGCAGCGCCACTGCTTACGGGACCAAGGCCTGGCTCAGGTCAGGCCCCGGAGAAAGCACCCCCTCTGTGGCTAACCACAGGCCCTCTCGGGAGGACACTAATGGCCTCCCCCGGTCCCGATTCATCCGGCATCCCTGCCCAGTGTGCAGGGAGCCCTTCCAGACCATTAGCTGGGAGGAGAGCGAAAGGAGATCCATCCACAGCAGACGCAGCTTTCCTGGTGCGATGGGGGAGGGGATCACTGGTCTGTCTGGGAACCTGGAGGACTAGGTCTGCACCCCAGTTTTGCTGCTTCCCAGCCAAGCAGCCTCTGACCTGCTTTCTCCTCTGTCAACAGCGAGTGACAGGACTGAGACCGTCATTATTCATTTCCTAGTTGTATCCTTGGCATCCCAGGACTAGCAGGGGGACCTGGGAGTGAGGAGGCTCCCATCTCAGGGAATAAGGACACCTGTGTCCCCAGCACCAGAAACACCCCAGCCTAAGGACGCCTGTGTCCCCAGCACCGGAAACGCCTCAGCCTGTCCCTGCTGGCCACTGTGGTCTCAGTGAGGCCCCGGCATGACACAGGGGAACCGGCTCAGGCACGCAGACCTCCATTGGCCTCCCTTCTGTCCTGACGCCTCCGGCTTTATGGGAATGGGCCTGAGACTCCCACACCAGCTCCAATGAGGCCGCCTCCATCGGAGCGTGTACAGTGTAAGACCACGTTCCAGACCACGGACCTTCATCCACGCGGCCGTGCAACACGTGCATGTTGGGAGTCTCCTGCTACTCCTCTTGGGAGCCAGAAAGGAAACCAGGGTAAGAAGCCACGTTGGAGGAGGCCAGGAGTTCCGTCCCGCAGGAGCTGCTTGGAGGGGCCTGGGGCCAGGGGAGCGCGCCGGGGCTCTGGAGTCTCAGGCTCCTCACCATGCGCCATCACGGGCAGGGCTCCCCAGGAGGCAGCAGCAACAGCATCCTTGTAGTTCAGAGATCTGCGCATCGGGACGGCCACCCCGCACGGTAAGAGACACCCCTGCACCCGCCTGCCTGGCTCACAGCACTGCTAGAGGCTGGAGAAGCAAGACCCGCTCGGCCCCTGAGCCTGCACAGCCCACCCCTGCCTGGGTGCCCGGAGACAGCTGAACAGGCCGAGTGGGGTCAGGCGTAAATATTGGAGTCCTGATAAAGGACGTCCTTCAAGAGCTGAGACCATACAGATTGGGAGTAATCAGGGCAGGCTTCCTGGAGGGGACACAGGAGGTGAGCCCAGAATGCCCACACACTTGTGACACACAGGAAGGGCAGAGGAGGCGTCCGGGACAACGCAGGGCAGACACCAAGACTTAAAGCCGGGTTAGGAGAGTCTGAGACACAGACTCCGAGGGCTGAGTCAGCAGGAGTCAGCATTACCTCATGGAAGGGTAACCCATTTATTGAGCACCTCCTGCATGCCTGCAGACTACGCAGGAGACAAAAAGAGGAAAGAGACAGCAGGCTTCTTCTGAGCCCCCCATGCCCATCACGGCCCTTGGTTCCCGCCCTTTTCTCTCACGTGGAGAAGCCATAGTAACTTGCCCAGCACAGCGGCTGAGTTCCTGGGACCTGAACCCAGTTCCTCGAGCCCTCCCTGCGCCACGGCTGCCCCGGGGGGCATCATGCGAGCACCTGCCGAGGGCCCCAGGGCTGAGCTTCACCCAAGCCCCTCGTCCCACCGTCAGGACGGCCCCACACACGAGGACGAGGAGAGCGCTCCCAGGGGCAGAGCAGGGAGGGACGGCTGGTCTGTGGAGCTCATGCCCTTCACCACCACTCTGCCAACTGGGAGCCGCACGGGGCCCGGAGGATGATGGAGAAAACCCATTCCCCCACTACGAGACAGGGGAAGGGTTTGTCCCTCGAGTCCGCAGGCCAGATGGAGGCCTCGGACATGCCCGGGTGGAGGCTGGCCAGAGCCGGAGGGACCCCCCGCTCCTTGTCTCATGGCCCTCGGGTGGGTGGCTGCACACACAAGGTCTCGGGTCCGAGTCCGTGTCCCCAGGCCTGACTGGCGTCCCCAAGCCCCAGCACAGAGCCTCAGCTGCTCCCGCCCACACGTGGCTGAGCACTGGGAGCAGACCCGCAGGAGAGAGGGAGCAGGTGCAGGGAGAGGGAAGCAGGGAGGGGAGGGATCAGAGCAAGAGGCCACCTGGAGCCCCCGCGTGGGCGGGCGGGCGGAGGGGCCACCGGGCACGGTGCCAGGTCTTCCTGGGGCCAAACAGCAGCTCCACAAACTCCTGCCCCCAAATTTGCCGTAAAATGAAGCGACCAAGTCTACATGGCCTTGCCCAAAGCTGGCCACGAAGCCCGCCAGGAGGGAAGCATCAGGGTGCGATCTGGCAAGAAGCAGACCCCCTAGATTTATTCAAGGAAGTGGACATCACACGGCCAGGGAAGGCTGGGGACACAGAGGGCTGAACAGTCGGAGGAGAGGGCACCGAGAGGTCAGTCTGAAAAGCCAGGGCCGGCCTGCCACACGGGACTGCCAACGGAAGCACCCGGGGGCTCTGTGGGCGGCTGTGACTCCCCGGAGCCCCCAGGGCAGCGGGTGCCCAGCAGGGCCAGGGCCGGTCGGCAGATTGGAGGAAGAGCCGAGCCCAAGGGCACCGCTCTGGCCTTCACTGAACGCAGATCCACCTCAGCCTTCAGACAGAACGGCGGCCTCCCCCGCTCCCAGATGCCCTGCAAGTCCCCCTTCCGGCCCACTCCACCCCAGAAGCAGACGGAGAAGAGGGTTCTGGAAAACAGAGCCGCATGGGGATCGAAGTGAAGATCCACGTGTGATCCACAAGCCGAGCACGCGGACTTGGCATGGAGCACACAAAGGTGAGTTCACAGCCCTACGGCCGCACCTGCACCTGAACCTCTCATCACGCTGGAGGAAGCCTGCACACCTGTGCAGCAGGGACCCCGGGGCCGTTTTAAGCAAAGATAAAGTCCAGGCGCTGGTGGAGGCGTTTGGCATTCTTACTCTTTTCAGGGGGCCTTCACTGCAAAACACCTGCCCCTTTGCAGCCCCAAAGGAGAGGCTTCAAAATGGCGTGAATTCAAAGGGCGAATTTAACATTTCACCCCAAGCCTTTCCCCCTTGAACTCAAGAAGACAGGGATGACGATGGAGCGAAGTTCCATTCAGCCGCCTTCTTACAAAACAGGGAGCGAAGGGTCAGCGACTGGCCCTGACACAGACGGTCTCCTCAAGGCCACGACACCCGTCAGATCTGCATTTCAGATGAGCACGCGCTCCGTGTAAGTATGTCCCGCTCGGGAGCTGGGTCACACTTCGGCCAAATATGACGACCTTCCGAGCGGGTTGTTTGGAGGGGCGCGGAAGGGGCCGGAAGGACAGTACTAGTGTTGGTGGGGGGCAGTGTGGGCGAGCGAGCCTTGGAGGGCGTGCCCTGGGCGGCACCTCGCTCCTGCGCCAGGACTGGCCCAGCCGCCGCCAGCCTGCCCGTGCCCTGCCCCGGGACCGCACACAGGTCCCAGGCGGGAGAGCCCTGCGTGAGGCCAGCCTCCCCCAACGGCCGCTGTCTCTGACCGCACTCTGGCCCCAGCGGGAAACGCACAGCCCAGCAAGATCCACAGCATTATTTTCCAGAGGCACCCCCTCCCAAATGCCGAGGCCTCGGCGCCCCCTCAGCAAAGGCCTCCTCCCTGCGCACCCCACCCTCAACCAGGGTGTCACCTCGGGTCCCCGGGGAGGAGGCCCAGCCAGAGGGGGGCCAACGACAGGAGCATCGGGCCGTCCGCCCCGCTGAGCAGCGAGACCCACACCGAAGTTAAATCCGCACGTCCGGCACACACGTACAGCCCAGCCCTCGTCCTGCCAAGAACCAGGAAGAACTCGGTGTGAAGGAGGGACGGGCGCGCGCACACAGGACAAGGGAGACAAGAAACGTCAGCACCACGTCACGGTGAGCCCCGGACCGCCCGGCGCCTGGACCCACCACGAACCTCTCTCTGAGCTTACCTCCTTGCCCCCCCGGATCCGTCAGTCCCTCCAGCGGTCTGCGTCCCTCCGTCCGCCCGCCGCTCCGCACACGAGCGCGCCCTATGGCGCGGACAGGCAGGCCAGAGCTCCTAGGGCCGGGCGAGGCCCAAGGATGTGTGCGCGCGCGCGCCTGTGCGTGCGTGTCCACGTGCGTGTGTGTACGTCCACGTGCGTGCGTACGTCCGCGTGCGTCCTCATGGGTGTGTGCGTGCGTGTCCGCATGCATGCATGTGTACATCCGTGGGCGCGCGCGTCCGTGTGCTTCCCCATGCATGTGTACATCGGTGGGCGCGCGCGTCCACGTGTGTGTGTGCGTGCGTCCGTATGCATGCGTATGTGTCCCCGTGAGTGTGCACGTGTAGGTGTGTGCGCACGTGGGGCCGGGCGTGCTTCCCACGAGGCCGCACTGATGGGAAAGGCAGCGCGAGGTGGGCGTTGAAAGCCGGGTTTTGGAGCCAGCTGCTCACCGCTGGCACGGGGGCCGGGGGGCGGCGGGGCTGGAGGTGGGGAGGCTGAGCCCACGCCAGCAACCACAGGCCTCGGGACCCTCCCCAGACCCAGGAAGATTCGGGGAGAGGAGTTCACGCAGACCACAAAATCCACCCTCTCCGCACGGATGGAGAAAGCAGCCCTGGGTCCTGCTGTGGGTCTGGGGCAGATCCCAGGCGGCCCCATTGTCCCCGAGGCCAGAGGCGCAGTGGCCGGGCCTCAGCTGCAAGCCCCCCAGCTCAGCCCCTGCCAAGGCGACCAGACCAGGAGCAGGTGGCCCGTCTGCCTGGCCCGCAGACAAGCGCTCAGCCTGCAGCTGGGGCCCCGTCGTCCCAGGGACGGGCACACAGCAGGGAGGGCCCAGCGCATCCCCACAGCCCTTGCTCGCCTGGGCCCACCAAATGGCAGGCTTTTCCTAAAAACCTTCTCAGACAGATATTATAAACAGCTGCGTTCCCCCCTCCGGCTTCCTCAGAACTTAGTGCCATTTAGCTGCATTTGCCTTAGTTCTTTTCTTGTTTAAAGAGATAAAGCGTTTTTTCCTCCCTGTTTTGTATTTCTTAAAAAACTAATTGCAATAGAGTTAGCGTACACTGTTTCATGAGTTTCCGCTGCCCCATACAGTGATTCGGGATTCTCATCACAGCTTGTGCCCCCCTCATCCCCATCACCTGCTTCCTCCACCCTCTCCTCCCCAGAATACAGACACAAGAAAAGCCCCCAGAACCCCTCCCCAAGCTCATTCTTCCTCTTGCTCCCAAAATAACTCCTGTGAATTTAGACCTGATCACTCCTGCACAATCTTTACTCTTCTGCAACTTAAGTGGGTATCTTGAAACACGGTTTTATTTTTTAAAAGATTTTACTTATTTATTTGCAAGAGAGAGAGAAAGTACAAGTGGGTGAGGGGGGAAGGGGCAGGGGCAGAGGGAGAAGCAGAGTCCCCTCTGATCAGGGAGCCCAATGCAGGCCCCCATCCCAGGACCCTAGGATCATGACCTGGGTAGTCAGATGCTTCACCAACTGAGCCCCCTGGGGGGCCCCCGAAACGTGGTCTTAAATACTCGTTCCTATGCACATGCCCACGTATCATGTATGTGACTTGTACAGAGTATTCAAAACTCACTCTTTTTTCTAACACTATTTGGTAGAAAGAACTACTTGTGTTATTAATGTAACTCTAGATCAGGGATCAGCAAACCTTCTTTGTAAAAAGACAGCTAGGAAATAGTTCAGGCTTTGCAGGCCACATTCGGTCTCTGTCGCACGTTCTTTGTCTTGCTTGCCTTGTTGCTGTTTTGATGTTATAGTCCCTTCCTGATGCAGAAACCATTTTTTTTCGCTCCAGCCTGTACAAACACAGGCGTGGGCTACACTGGGCTCCAGGTCCTACTGGAGTGTATGAATCTCCCACAGTTCATTCCGCCAGGTTCCCACGGATGGACATCCCAGAGGTTCCAAAGGGCCTCACACACGGGACCATGCACATCACTGTGTAAGTGCGTGAACACACATCCAGAGGTGGAAGGGCTGGGCACTGAACACAAGTGTTTTTGAAGTCTGAGATGGCGCCAGTTTCCCCCTAGAGGGGCAGTGCCCGTTTTCCCCTGGTTCCTACTGAGGCTGAACGTCTTTTCCTCTGCTGCACGCCATGCAAGTTTCCTCTCCTGTGAATTACCTGTGCATGGCACTTGCCCATTTTTCTTTTTGGTTTATTGACTTTTAAAAATATTAATGTGCAGGGGTGCCCGGGTGGCTCAGTTGGGCGTCCAACTCTTGATTTCGGCTCAGGTCATGATCTTGGGCTCATGGGACTGAACCCTGTGTTAGGCTCTGGGCTCTGTAGGGGGTCTGTTCCTCTCCCTCTGCCCTTCCCCCCACTGACTGGCTCATGCTCTCTCTCAAATAAATAAATAAAATCTTTAAAATATTAATGTGTGTAGGAATTCCTTAAGTATTCTGCAGTTGATTATATGAGTTGCTAAGATCTTCTCCCAGTCTGTGGCTTTTCTCTAAACTGAACTTGTAGAATATTTGGTTGGATGGACATTTAAATAGTTGAGTGAAGTTGAATCTATCATTTTCCTCTGGGGCTTCTGTTTTTAGTATTTTGTGTAAGATATTGCTTTCTGCCTGTCATGGACTGAATGTTTGTGTCCTCCCAAAATTCATGTGTGAAACCCCAGCCTCCAATGTGGTGGTTAGGAGGGGCCTCTGGGAGGTGACAGGCCAGGAGGGCGGGGCAATTGTGACTGGGACTCGTGTCCATCCATGTGAGAAGAGACAGGAGAGCGCTCGCTCCCTCCCTTTCTCTGCTCTCCACCACATGAGGACACAAACAGAAGGGGACTTGTGTAGAAAGGGCTCTCACCAAGAAGCCAGCAGGCCGGCTCCCTGATCTCAGACTCGCAACCTCTGTCAGTGCCAGGAAACAGTGTTTATTGAAGCCACTCAGTCCTCTTATAGCTGCGGAGACTAACTCAGTCACGATGATGCCCTCCTCCATGTCCTTCTCAAAGGTTTGCACGTTTTCCATTTCACAACTAGGTATCTAATCATCCTGGAGTTTATCTCTGATAAGATGTGAGCTGGTGATCTAAAGTGTACTTACTTTCCATACAGAGAATCCCCCATCCCAGCGCCCCACACAGAATATTCTGCCCTTTCTCCACTGATCTACAAGGCAACCTCTGTCTCGGTTCAAGTTTCCGTGGGTTGTGGGTCTATTTGTTAATCCTCTTGATGACACTCCTCTGTCTTAACTTCTACGGCGTTGTGTCTGCATAGTAAATACATCTGAGTGAGTTCCATTACCCACCACCCCCATGTCACTCTTATTCTTTAAGAAGGGACTCACTTGGGTTCCCCAGATGCAGAGCCTGACCAGAGGCAGAGCATGAGGCAAGGATTGGGTGCAAGGATTATCTGTGGAAAGTGACCCCAGGAAGGGCACATAAGAAGGTGGGAAAGTGAGACAGGGCGGGGAATGAAGCCAATAGAGGGTGCATTAATGAGCCAAACAGAGGTGACCAGAACTCGATCTCATTGGGCACTTTGAAGTTATTCCAACTGTGGGGCAGAGAGGCGGGAGGATCCACCTACTAGCTCCCATTCCTTACTGTCTATTTAAGACTGCAGCAAGCACTTGTTTTCATCAGCTATAGTAGGACACACAGACACAGAAAAGAGTGTCATGGAGGAAGGAGCTGGTGTGCTCACAGATCCTTGAAACGGAAGGCGTGGTGTGCTGTGCAGGGTGACACGGGGAAGGACCACAATCGGTCAGGAGGCAGACAGAGTGAGGGGAAGACAGCGTTCAGAGCCCTGATTGCAGTTTCTGCGGGAAAGGAAAGACAAGGCAAGGTAAGCAGGCTCAGGATGGGCTGGCTTCTATCAGGTCAGTGAGCACAGCAGCTGTCTACGGTCGTCTAGTGCCTGACCTTGGGATGATTAGGGCAGAAGGATGGTGGCCTGGAATATACCAGACTGATAAGGAGGCCGTTGAGGGGTCTGGACTCTGGAATGGCTGATTTGCACACGAAAGTGGCCCTTGTGGATGAGTCTTGTGCCATCTCTAGGAACTGGCCCACCGTGGGAGGGGCAGGGTCTCCAGGATCAACAAGGCCCCAGAGGTCCCAGCATCAGGAATTGCAGAAGAGAACACGGCATGGGTAACACACTGAGCTGCCTCCTGCCCCCCAGTGTGTGTGGGGCTGGGGGGGCTGACAAGTGTGGGTAGGGCACCAGCGACGTCTGCTACATTATTCTTGGTCCCTTGATTTCTGCACGGGTTTTGCAATGAGCCTAACGAAGTTCCATGAAGAATTCCATTGGAATTTGTATGGCAATTGCATCACATGTATAAATTTGGTGAGAAGTGATGTATTTGTAATTTGAGTCCTCCCATTCAGAAATACGTATATTTTCAGTTAGTTGTTCCTGTGAGTCCTTGAGTGAATTTTATCATATTCTTCATGAATGCTCTTGTTTATCTTTTCTTAGATGTACTCCCAGGGTTTCTTGCTATTTCGAATAGAATCTATCTTTCTATTACATTTTCTAATTTGGTATCACTCCTGTATATGAATGCTAGTAATTTTTTTTTACAGTCGACCTTGAATTCAGCAACCCTACTCTCCTACTAATCCTAACAATTTATCTGTATATTCTCTTGGATTTTCTACACAATAATATCGTCTGCAAATAGGGGTAATTTCCCTTTCCAATTCTTTTTTTTTTTTTAAGATTTATTTATTTATTTGACAGAGAGAGATCAAAAGTAGGCAGAGAAGCAGGCAGAGAGAGAGTGGGGGAAGCAGGCTCCCTGCTGAGCAGAAAGCCCGATGCGGGGCTTGATCCGGGGACCCTGAGATCATGACCTGAGCCGAAGGCAGAGGCTTAACTTACTGAGCCCCACAGGTGCCCCTCCCTTTCCAATTCTTAAGTTTTACTTCTTTTATGACTTTCTTTTACAGAATGAATCTATAAATTGCTGATGTGAAGAAGTTTGTGACCTAACACAGCATCAATATAATTTAACCTACATTCCCTAAAATCATTCCCCAAAAAACCCAATATAGTTTAACCTACTTTCCCTAGGACCTTCAGTGCAATACTGACTACAAACCATGCTAGAAAGCACCTTTGTCTAAGTCCTGACTTCACTGAAAACTGCTTCTAAAGTTCTACCATTGAGGATCATTGCTACGTGTTTATTGGGTTAAGGAAGATAGCTTGCTAATAGTTTGCACTAACTGAGCAAGCTGTTAGGATAGCATATCACATTAATGAGAATCTAATGTTGACTCACTCTTGTAAGCTTGGAATAAACCCTACTTTATCATGATGCTATATTTTTTGGTGTACACTGTGTACTCAATTTGGTGTTGGTTTACTAGAATGTTTGATTCTTTTTTTTTTTTTTTGAGATTTTATTTATTTATTTATTTATTTATTTATTTATTTGGAAAGAGAGAGAGTGAGAGAGAGCATGAGAAGGGAGAAGGTCAGAGGGAGAAGCGGACTCCCCGTGGAGCTGGGAGCCCGAGGCGGGACTCGATCTTAGAACTCCAAGATCATGACCTGAGCCGAAGGCAGTTGCTTAACCAACTGAGCCACCCAGGTGCCCTGAATGTTTAATTCTTAATAACTAATACCAGCTCACATTTATTTGGTAACTTGTATGTTCTAGGCACCATTATGGCATTTTCCATTAATTATTTCATTTCAGTCTAGAAAGCTTAGTGTGAAGGCTATTTCCTCCTTTGAAATATGAGAGAATAGGGGCACAGAAAAGTCAAGTCACTTCCCAAGGTCACAGTGAATGTCAACAGTGACACCAACACAGCCCGCCTGACTCAGAAGCCTATGCACTAACCCCTACTTCTCCCCACCCCCCAGGGGCCAAGACACGCGTTCAGAGTCGGCTCTATTCCTGGGCATCCTACTTCTCGATTACCGTTTCCTCAACAAATAGGTTCCACGGTGTTTTCTTTTTCTTTTTAAAAAATATTTATCAGACTTCTATAAAAATTGCTTTCGCCTGCGGTGAATGTACTCATTTCTTCATTTCTTTGGCTATCTTTTCTTGATCCTATGTCAAAGCTTGGTTTGTATACTCATTCTGCTTTTTTTTAAAGCTCAAATTTACAAAAAAGTTGCAAGTACCATACACAGCAACCTTTCTCGCTGCATCACTTGATTATAACACACCGCGCCCCATTCTCTCTGAGTACTTTCCTGTATGTTTCTGAAAAGACAGTCTCTGATACAACCAGAATACAGCCCTCAAAGCAAGGAATGAACATCCGTGTATTACTACCGTCCACCCCTCAGACCCCATTCAAGTTTGGCCCGTTGTCCCGACAATGTCCCAGCAGCAAAGGGACCCACTGCAGGTCCACGCCTTGGCTTTAGTTGGGATGTCTCTTCAGTCTTCTTAACTTTCATAACCTTGACATTTTTCAAGGCAATAGACCAGTTATCCCGTAGAATGTCCCCTAATTTCGGTTTGTCTGATGTATCCTTACGGCTCGATTCGAGTCCTACATCTATGGCAGGAATACCGCAGAAGGATTCACATTCTTTCCATACCGTCCCACCATTCCCGATGGAGGTGGGATTCGCCCCATTCCCGATGGAGTTACTGTCGACCTTGTGGCTAAGGCGGTCCACCAGCTTCCTCCTTAGGCTGTAACAAATCACTACAAACGGGAGTGGCTTGAAACAACCTAAGTTTTCTTCTCTTATAGGTCTAGAGATGAGAAGTCTAACATCGGTCTGACAGGGATGAAATCAAGGTATCGGCAGGGCTGGTTCCTGCATAAGGTTCGGAAGGAGAATCCGTTCCCTGCCTTTCCGGCTTCTGGAGGCTTCTCACTCCAACCTCCGCCTCCCTCCTCCTATCGCACCAGCCCACCCAGACCCCAGCCTCCCTTTGGTAAAGACCCCTGTGACCACAGCATGCCCACCAGGAGAACCTACCCATCCCGAGAGCCTTCATTTACTCGCTACTGCAAAGTC
>JAPYYJ010001345.1:0-14314 GCA_028533885.1 Nasua narica | reverse complement strand
ATTTGAGTAAGAAAATAAATAAAATAGCAATAGATTATAATTCAAAGTAAAAAATATTCCTGAGTCAATATTGACAGAAAGAATTTGTTGAATACATAAACATGGAAGAGATAAATCTGCCATCCAGAAAAATTTCAAATACTTTATGTAGACATTCCTCCACCAAGGAAGTAGAGCATAATTCCCCACTCTTCATGTGGGAGCTGCGCATAGTGAATCCCTTCCAAAGAGTACACTATGGAAGTAGAGAAAGAGTAATTTTACAGTGGAGAAACCTGACAAATGCTGCTGCAGTCAAGTGATCAAATCAACATCAATAGTGGTAAATCATGTTGATAATATGTACCTTTGATATGATGTGACAAAAATAGCATTTTACTTCAGTGTTCATTATTCTTTCAATTCTTGTAATCACAGACTAATCATCAGAAAATTTTCATATATGGTCTAATTAAGGGACGTCCTTACAAAATACCTTACTGATAATCTTCACATCCTTCAAGGTCATCAAAACAATGAAAGGGTAAGAAACAGTCTGTTTCTGTTATAGTCAGAAGGAGGATAAGGAAACAGGATGACTAAATATAATACTTTAATCAGAATGAGATCCTGAAATAGATAAAAGACATTGGGTAAAAAGAAAGGAAATCTAAGGAAAGTGTAGACTGTACTTAATAAACTTTGTCAATATTGGTTCAGTAATTGTAACAAAGGTACCATACTAGCATATTAACAATAAGGGAACTGGATGTAGGTTATAAAGGAATTATTTGTACTGCTGCCACAAGTTTTCCATAAACTAAAACTGTTCTAAAATTTTAAAAAGTTATTTAAAAAAAAATTCCTCACCTTGGAGGAGACACCATATGCTGATCACTGAAAGGTATGGGTTAGGTCTCTTGGTAAGAGGGAAGAAGGTGCCTTGGTAGCTTGCCTGGCCTTGATACTATTGGGAGGCACCGACCATCTAAAATCTTTGACTTTGAGCTCCTGGTATGCTTTTTTCCTTCTCTTCCCTCACAATATATGTTTTAGCCTGACCTCCTCTACAAAGGAGCTACCTGTGACTAAGAAATAGATGAGCTTCTTTATCTCCTGCTTGGATTATAGATTTAATTGTGTGATAGGGCTACTTTCTAATTTCTTTACCAACACTCCAAAACTTAATCCCAATTTGGGGAGAGGGCTGGTCTTCATGTGGTTTGAATAGAGGAATACAGCTTCCAATTTTTTTCTGCCATTGCCAGGTAAATTGGACTTAATTTTTTAATTGTTTTTAGCTACCTTCAATCACTGTTCTGCTAGTAAAAAATTATCAAATATTAGCAATTGCAGTTTGTTCATCCTAGCATAACATCAAGAATAAAAGAGAATCTAAATTTACTGAGCACCATGTAAGGCTTTAAATAGATTGTATTTCATCCTCATAACAATCTTATAAGATGGCTACTATTAATATCACTATAGACAAGATAAACAAGTCTTAAAATAGTTGCCCTCTGTCATATATATTGAAAGAAATATGATTTAGAGTCACTTCTGATGCCCAAACTGATTTTCTGTTGACTCTAGCATGATACAGGATGAAAGCCATTTATATTTGTTCTGTGTACCGATACTTCTGAAGGTCTGTTAAATTGAGGAGCTACCTCTTGATAACAGATATACTGGGCTTTTTTTTTTTTTGTAATATTCAGGTCAGGATTAGCCTACACATGTATAGAAAAATATTGATATTGAAGGTTATACTTGCTCTTCATTGGCATGCTCTTGGCAGTGACATGAACTATAATGTTGAAAAAGCATTACATGGTGATACATGGAGCATCTCATTAACCCCCTGGTACATGGAGTAGCATGATGGTTGTTAGGCTAACCATCTTTTGTCACCTTTTATCTGGCCCATTGGCTTGAGGGTACATGGGGAGGATAGGTGAATTTATCTTTAGGGGTATTGAAAAAGGCTGAATTCTAGATCCTTATGTGCAGCTCCTTGCTTGACATCTTCATTAGGATGTTGAATAAACAGCTTAAACTTGACACATCCAAAAATGTTTCCATCTCCTTACTGCTTCTCCTACCACCTCCCACATTGCCATCTCCTCCTCAGTCTTCCTCATCAAATTTAATGAAACTAACATTTCCTCAAGTTCCCAAACCTCAGATTTAAGAATCTTGATTTAACTTTTCATCCCATTCACTATATCTACTCTATCAGCAACTTTTATTAACTCTATTTTGAAAATACTTTCCAAATCCAACTACATTTTACCAATTTTGTAGTTACCTACACTACTCCAGGCCACCATCACCTCTCATCTGTATAATTGTCTTCCAACTGATTTTCCTATTTCCACAGTTGCCTCTTCATCTATCCTCCACATAAAACCCAGAAGAATTTTAACTTTTCAGTGTGAATGAAATCATAACACTTCCTTACTTTAAATTCTCTTGTGGTTTCCCATCACAGTATAAAATCCAAATTCCTTCTCATAGTTTACAGGACCCAGTATAATATGTCTTTGTCTCTTATCACTCTCTTCCATATTCAATTACTAGCTAAACAGTGAGTGACCTAATGTTGATAGTTTTCAAAGCCAGTAAGGCTGTCCTTCCTTTGCTTTCTCCTATATCTTCCCTTAGCTGACCCCTTCAAATAGTTTGTTTTAGTTCAAATATTGCTTCCTCAGAGAGGTTGTCTTTATGAGATGTCCCTCATCTCCATCCTGCAGTTGCTATCACAGTATTCGGTTTCATTTTCTTCACTGAACTTGTCAGTATCTAAAATTATAGTATATATTTATAACACCCCTAATGAGATTAGGAGTTGGCAAAAGCTGGTACCAAACATCTTTGAACTTCCACAGAGGTAAAACAGTATAATGGAAAGATCAGGGGATTTAGAATGAGATAGGCAATTTTAAATATGTTTTGTCACCATCTCTTTCCTCTTTTTTTTTTTTTAAGATTTTATCTTTTTTGTGTAATCTCTACACCCAACAGCAGGGTTTGAACTCACAACCCTGAGATCAAGAGTCACATGTTCCACCGACTCAAACAGCCAGGCATCCTTTCACCATCTGTCTCTGACTTTTGACCTATTGCTTATTTTGTTAGCTTTCAGTTTCCTCATCTATAAAATGAAAATAAAATAAACATATTTGGGGGAAAAAAGATTTTACATTATGAAATATTCGTAATCAATATACATTTTTTTAAAGATTTTATTGATTTGACAGAGAGAAATCACAAGCAGGCAGGGAGGCAGGCAGAGAGAGAGGGGGAAGCAGGCTCCCTGTTGAGCAGAGAGCTCGATATGGGGCTCGATCCCAGGACCCTGACATCATGACCTGAGCCGGAAGGCAGAGGCTTTAATCCACTGAGCCACCCTCATAATCAATATACATTTTAACAATAATAAAATTTGGACCTATATGTCAAACAAAAAAAATTTTTAAAAATTAAAAAATAAAAAAATAAAATTATACTTACTTCAAAATGTCAGTATGAGGATTAGATAAGATAAAGTTAGTGTCTCACTATAGGTACTGATCCATAGTAGATGCTCAGCTTTCCTTTCCCCAAGTTTCTGCTACGTTTCATCTTTACAACTCTGCTCCTTGTTCTCATGTGCTGGCCTAATCTCATTTCTTCATGCTAGATTTAAGGCCACTAGAAAGTTTTCTAGTGGTGGTGGTATCCCTTGAAATGCCCTCCATTTTCCTTTTTAAATATTCAACTTTTATAATGTGTTTGTAATAGAACTGAAACCACAGACATAGCAGAGACTCTCTTGTGAGCTAGTTTTCAATGCAGTTTTCTTTTTCATTACTTCTATGAAAATAACTTTTATAGCCACAAGATGGATTATAAAACCCTCAAGTTTCCTTAAATTCTTTTTTAAAAAAGATTTTATTTATTTACTTGTCAGAGAGAGAGCACAAGAGCAGGCAGAGTGGCAGACAGAGGCAGAGAGAGAAGCAGTATCCCCACTGAGCAAGGAGCCCAATGCCAGACTCAATCCCAGGAACCTGGAATCTTGACCTGAGCTGAAGGCAGCCGCTTAACCAACTGAACCACCCAGGCGTCCCATCTTTAAATTCTTGACTACTGCTACATGTGTTTATGGATCCCAGGCTGTTGGTTAAATTCACTCACTAGCTATGTGATTTGCTCCCACATACCTGCTTCCCAGTGAATCATACTTTATATACATTATTATTTAATATTCACAACCCTACGAGAATTTTTCACCATCTTCATTACAAATTAATACACACCAAAGACCTGCCTGCCCGTAAAGAGACAACAATGCAAATGTTAAATCCATGAATATAAAGGGTTTACTGTGCTTTCATTGGCACCTGTCAGTCCCTGCCTTGTCAGTCCTCTCAGCAATTTATTTCCTAAGATAGGTTTATTTTTGTTAGTACAGATGAACTAGATGTCAGCTCCTTATCTCCTATACTGATGACTACTGAATAGGATTTTGTTTTAAATCATATAAAGCATCTAAGATTTACCTTCCTTTGAACATCTTAAACTGAGTGTCTTCATGTCCTGGAGATTTCTACTTTCATGTCTCCTTCAGATATTTGGATATTTGGAAGCAAAATAAATTGTGGTAAAGAGAGTGTGCTCAATCAGCCAGTTATGTTCAAATATTATTTCTATCTCTTACTATGGCTGTAACCTTGGGAGATTTACTTAAATAGCTGGATCCTCAGTATTATCACTGTACAATGAGAATAATGGTAGTCCTTACTGTTGTTTTGAGGAACAAATGAGATAATTCATATAGAGATCATAAAATAGTACCCAGCATACAGAAAGTACTCAGTGAGTTGTAATTCTGTTTACCATTGAATACATTCTTTTTGAGAATGGATCTAGGAAGAAAACTGTAATTTTCTACATCACATAGTGGTTTCTCCAAAGGATTTCATGTGATAATTCTCAAACTTTAGTGGATGAGACTCTTCAGGGGGAGCTTTGTAAAAATATAGACCCCATGGCCTCACTTCAGATTGATTCCATAGGTCTAAGATGTGGCCTATCTATTAAACACTTGATTCTAATGTTGGTAGTCTGTACATTACATTTTGATAAAGCAATAAAAATGGACATACTTGATTTTAATCAGCCTTGAGTATTAATAAGAATTTAAGTGTTTTGTCACCAATAAAAGATGAGAGGTATTTTAAATCTTTTTGATGTTCCAGAAAGGTCATTAAGTCTCATTTTATTTTCTGCTCTGCGCATTTGAAAGAGCCAGTACTACTAATATTAGGTACCACCAGTGAAAAAAAGCCACTGATGTTGAAATGAAAAGCCAAAAGGGACGTGTGAAAATGGTAGTTGTCATAAATTTTCCAGTACCATACTGAAGGGTGTGTATGAAAGAATTTCAGCAATATGAGTGTTGACATGGTTTGTCTGTGTGTACTTATATCTGAGGTCTCCTTGGAAAATAAAAAGCAACAGTGACTCCTAATACATCATAGATATTTTGAGTCTAATAATTGCTTTCGAGGTGCCTATTTTCAGGCAAAAGCACTCAAACATTTGGAAGTAAAAGGAGACTTGTCGAAAAGGGAAACAATTAGTAAAATTGGTAGAAAGGGAATTGTGTTTTAAATTGCCCTTATGATTTCTGTGGCTTTAAAATTGATTCATTTCACATTCTTCCTCCTCAGATAGACTTGGTAGGTAAAAACATCAATTTCAGCTTTACTGCACTTTTTCCCACCACAGGCTCCCAGGCATACTATCTGATTGGCTCCCTGGTGGTTTTCTCTGTTGACACAGATTCTCTATTTGGAAGCTGCCTTCCATGGTTTCTTAACCTGATTTTCACTTCTGCTTTTGTTGGGGCAGTTTATGTTAAGTTAGGCAATAAGTAATCACAATCTTTCTCTTTCTCTAGAGCAATTTTATGTTCTGGCAGCTCCCATTCCTGAGACATTTTAAGTGGATGAATGGTGTGTGTGCGCATGTGCACGCACATGCATGTGTGCGTGTGTGTGTGTGTGTGTGTGTGTGTGTAGCTTCCCAGTTTCAAACAAATTGTGGAGTATTTTACAACCTTGTGGCCATTTCTTAGGATAGAAAGCAAAAATAGAGGAAGGAAGGAGATTAAATAGCATCCCATAAATGCATATTATAGTAGCTGTAGCTGGGAATATATATAAAATGGTGCAGTGCTCTGGAAAAAAGTCTGGCAGTTCTTCAAAAGGTTCAATATATAGTTACATTGTGACTCAGAAATTTCACTCATAGATACATACCAAATTAATAGAAAACATATATCTCAAAAGTACCCATTTACAAATGTTCATAGCAACATTATTCATCACAGCCAAAATGTGGAAACAGTCTAAATTTTTATAAACTAATGAATAGGGAAATAAACTGTGATATATCCATAGGATCAAATGTTATTCAGTCATAAAAATAATGAAGTACTGATATATGTTACAGCACAGATGACCCTTAAAAGCATTATGCTAAACGAAAGGAGCCAGACAGAAATAGACACATATTTTATGATTTCAGTTATATGAAATGTATAGAACAGCCAACTCTACACAGAAATTAGATTTATGATTGCCTAGGTCTGTGGGACTTGGGGGAAGATGAGTGACTATTAATAAGGGGTTCCTTTTGGGGTGCCTTGGCAGGCACCAAGGGAGAAGAAATTTAAAAATTAAAAAAAAGTATCTCCATGATCAAAAAGCAACTCCAAATACATAACATGATGACAGGTGGATCAATGCTTCCTTCATGTAAACAAAATATTACACAATTTTCATCTGATAGACAGCTCCAGGAATAATTACTGGGTGTAAACCACCAGAAAGTTGTTTCGCTAGCTTTTTGTCTTGCTTTATTTGTAACAATTCATTTTTGTGCCAAAGGGATCTTCCAAAACTGAGTATCTATTAATGAAAGGACAGTTATGTGTTAAGGAAGAAGAGAGGAAAAAAAAGAAGACAAAATTTATCTTTGTCACCCAGGAGCTTACACTTTATTAGAATTCGAGCACATGCTTAAATATAACGTTCATCATACCTTTCTCTTTTATATCACTTATCACAAAGCATGAAGGGTGGGCAAAAGGGCTGAAAATGGAGATGAATTTTGACTTGGGAAATGCTCTTTAATCAGGCTGATTTTGAATAAGATCTTTAAAGTCTAGAAATGTGTGAGCCAAAAAAGATGGTAAAGCATTAGGGATTAGAAGAGATATCATGAGCAAAAGCAAAGTTAAGAGAATGGATGGTATGTGCAGCAGCTCCTTGGGTTGCGTGGCTGGGATGGATGGAGAAGGTCAATATTTGATACAATTGAGAATATGTGTTGGGATCATTTTATAGAATACCAAGAATTGAGGGTTTTATAGGTATTAGAGCGCATGGTAAGCATTTCTGAGGAAAGGTGTGATATAAGCAGGTTTATATTTTGGAAAGGTAATTGTGATAACATGTAGGGAAGAAGTGGTGACAGGGAACCAAATAGGAGTCTAATGCAATATTCTAGATGTGAGATAACATGGGCTTGAACTTTAACTATGAGTGATTAAAGAACAAAGCTAGGGAAAATTACATAGAAAATATGTGTAGAGAAGGGAGATCCCTGGGGTGAGGGTGCAGGCACACTGAACAGTTGTGATCAGACTGATGGGAGTAGAACAAGAAGGGCAGTGAATCATAGAAAGACAAGGGAAGAGAGAGTCTCAAGAATGAAAATGGTTGGCAATGTCAACATAAGGACCAAGGCAATACTATTAACTTTGTGGTCAACAATGACTTTTGACAGCTGTTTCAGTGAAGGGCTGGGGGCAATCAAAGCAGAATTATAAAGATTATTTGTAAAAACAATTTTATAACTCATTTATATACCCTACTGGTTGTGTTTGTAGAGCCTTCAGACTGATGTAGATTATTGTCAGACTATTATGAGAGGGATAATTGCTAAGTAAATTACCTGCCTCAAAAGCATTTTAATTAGATATGATGAGACATTTACTGTGTTTTAATTAAATAGTAGCTGATTTACAGAGAAGCGCTGCTGAAGTATATTCAGCTTAGAAGAGTTAAACATTATTGATTTTTAATTATGTCAAAGTTACTTAAGCAGTGAATGCCAATGGAGACAAAAAGCTCTGAGGAGGGTGTGGAGTGTGGAAGAGCATAGCATTTACATTATCAGCAACATCAACACTAGTTGGATGTCTCCATGCATCTTACTCAAAGCAACTGAAAACATCAATGTGCATAGCAGATGTCAATGTCAAGTCCAAACTGTAAATGGGACCCAACTCTCTTCCAGCCCAGTTTTATATTTTTTCTACAAAACTATTGTGACTTTGCAGGACAATATGGAAGCAGCAGTATTGCCCCTAAGCCTCAGTTTCTGTTCTGTCACAGCTGAGCAGTTAGCTGTAGCTCCCAAAACACTCAAAGAACTCTCAAGTACTTAGAGGATTGCATGTATTCTCAGGCTGATCCTAGGACTCCAGGTGTTCAGGGAAATGAAGCATTCGAGAATGGCAATAAATCAATCTTGTAACACTGAAAAATTAAACATATTTGGGGAGAAAAAAACTGGTAAAATATATAGAACGTACAATTTACTTGTTAAAAAAATAAAAGCAATTAAAAACTTCTAAAAAAAAAAAAACAAGAGGAATCTCAGGCTATTATTTAAGGACATGCTACCTGCTTAGTAATCAGTATTATAACCATTCTCCATAAAGAGTATTTGTGAGTAACTTTTCATGGTCTGCAGGATAGAAATAAAAAGAACTATATATATAGTTCTTCCCCTGGTCCTACTATAGACCCTAGAATACATTTGTGAGCTCTTTGAGGGATGAAGGCTAAGGTATGGCTGTGACTCAAGAACAGAGTAGACATAACTGACCTTTACAAAGATTTTTAACTCACAACTTTGCCATTATTAGAACCATTTGATCTCAGACAGTAATAGACAAATTCATTTCAGAATGGTGGCGGGGCATGAAATGATTTTGTCTACAGTTTATCCTTGGTCTATCAAAAAAGTCAATGCCAACTTCCAGTTAAACATGGCAGAGTGAACATGCATTAATTTATGCTCCCTCCTAAACTTCATTAATAGGATAAAAAGACATAAATCCACAAGGAAAAAGGGAGTAGAAGAACAGGTAAGAAGTTAACATAATTTTGGGAGCTAGAAAGCAGATAAATGAATGGTAAGTCATGAAGGAGGAGAGAAAGCTAAAAATTGTGAAGGAGAACACAAAGTAATTATAGCACCCTGCCTCCCTAGGATTTCAATAGTAGTTATGTAGTCCTGATTAGTTATATAATTCAAGAACTGAATACTGATTTAACCCAAATGAAGTATATAAATCTATGGTGAGGATATTACAAGGAGTGTGTGTGTGTGTATGTGTGTGTGTGTGTGTGTGTGTGTGTATGTGTATGTTTAAGAGTGATGAATCCTTGTCTCCCACAGCAGGAAGATGATAGAAAGTATATAAAACTGAAAATCAAAGAAGTGTTATAAGCATGTTATTTGCAATCATGGGGGTAAATACCAAAAGAAACAGAATAGATAAATATTCCTGTGGAGAAAGGAATCTGGGATGTGAAGGGGAGGAGCAGGGGACCACTCTTTTTGGTAATAAGCCTTATATAGCTATTGGAGTTTTAAATGATGTAAATACAATACTTTAATTAAGAACACAACTCTTTTTTTAAAGATTTTATTTATTTGACAGAGAGAGAGAGAGAGAGAGAGATCATAAGTAGGCAGAGGCAGGCAGAGGGAGAGGGAGAAGCAGGCTCCCCGCTGAGCAGAGAGCCTGATGCAGGGCTCGATCCCAGGACCCTGAAATCATGACCTGACTGGAAGGCAGCAGCATAACCCACTGAGCCACCCAGGCATCCCAAGAACACAACTCTTAAAAAGGTAAAAATACTGGGGCGCCTGGGTGGCTCAGTTGGTTGAGGGGCTGCCTTTGGCTCGGGTCATGATCCTTGAGTTCCGGGATCGGGTCCCGCGTTGGGCTCCTGGCTCTGTGGGGAGTCTGCTTCTTCCTCTCGCCTTCTCTTCTCTCATGCTCTCTCTCGCCTTCTCTGTCTCTCAAATAAATAAATGAAATCTTAAAAAAAAAAAGGTAAAAAGTGAATGCCACATTTCTTTTGCTTCTCAGATAGGTAGATAGGTAGGTAGATAATTAATAGATACAGATTTGTATTTTGCCATTTTTGCACTGTCCTTTCTCCTATGCTGCATGGAATTTTTCTTTGTGTGAAGGTGACTTTGAAATCAGTGGGAGATTTTTATTTAAAAGTTCTTCATGGGAGTGTTGCCTGACCTCCAGAATCTGACTCATGAATAGAAAGCAATAAGATGTCAAGCATGTGTGTTATTTCTTTAGAAAGCAAGCACTCTTTTGAAGTTGTTATAGCAAGTAATGGACCATTAGCCCAGAAATTTCATTTATAGAGTATCTTAATGTTCAACTGGTCATGTTAACAAATGCCTCTTGATCATGTTGATGGTACTATTATGTTTTTCGTTATTGACATTAAGGACCCAACATAAACTTATTTTCTGATATGAAAGCTACCTTTGTCATTATTTAGGAAAATTAAAGTTATTTATAGCTAAAAGCAAACCTATTCCTTAAGAAATTTGTTTTTTGAAAAAAAAAAGAAATTTGTTTTTCGGTGTGTACCTCTATCTCTAAAAACTTACTCTTAAATAAATGTAATTTTCAATTTTTTTGAAGAAGTGTTTTTAGATATAAAATAAAACTTTTCTTCTTGGATCCTTTGAATTCTTATTTTTTCCCCTGATCCTTTAGTCGTTGTAAATCTTTGTTTTTCTTTTTGTGAACAGTATTAGATATAGTAAGCTATAAGTTAATTAGAATTAGTATAAGTGTTATGAAATATTGGTATAGTTGTGCAATTTTCATAAATACAAAGACTATATAGATTTTAAACTTTTTTATTTGGTTTTCAATTGCAATAGGACATGTCAAATCAGACTTTTAAAATTTTGTTGCATTGCTCCTACTTTTTGAAATTCACTTATTGAAAAATATTTGACCACTTGCAATGTGTGGCAAACAGTGATAGTGGAGACGTAATGGAAAATGAGAGCTAGTGATTCCTTTTTCATTAAGATTACATTCAAGTCAAGGAGAATTATTAAAAAAGCAATAAAATGACAATACAGATGTAAAAATTGCCAATTGTATTAAACACAATGAAGGAGAGAGACAAGGAGCTAAGATAAAAAATAAGAGACAGACCTCTTTTAGAGCAGGTCATTAGAGAAGATCTCTTTGAAGAGATGATACTTAAACTTAAAAATTAAGGAGCTAATGTGGACGGAACTACAGGATATTATGCTAAGTGAAATAAGTCAAGCAGAGAAAAACAATTATTATATGATCTCATTAATATGTGGAATTTAAGAAATAAAACAGAGGATCATTGGGGAAGATAGGAAAAAAAAGTAAGATGAAACCAGAGAGGGGGACAAACCATAAGAGACTTAATCATAGGAAACAAACAGGGTTGCTGGAGGGGAGGAGGATGGAGGGATAGCGTAACTGGGTGATGGACATTGGGGAGGGTATGTGATGTAATGAGCACTGGGTATTATATAAGACTGATGAATTACAGACCTGTACCTCTGAAACCAATAATACATTATATGTTAATTAATTGAATTAAAATAATTTTTAAAATTGCAAGTAACACAAATATAGATCATGTATTAGCCACCAAAATGATTTACAATAAATTTTAAGAGATTGAAAAAAAATTAAGGAGCTGCCTATGTGAAGACTGGTATGGTAGTAGGAGAATGAGCCTACCTGACAGAAGAAACAGAAACTTTTTATAAAGGATAAGAAGCAGGAAAGTGCTTGGTGCTTTACAGGAAGTGAAAATAGTGTAAGAGAGCTGTGCATATTGTATAAGAAGTTGATAGATATTATCTAAAAGCAAATAATCAATGAATAGCAGTATAAGCATGTTTAATTACAAATATGTGGGTAGAGAAAGTGTCACAGAAGTGATGGAATAGAGAAAGTGTCACAGAAGTGATGGAATTTGTGGGAATACCCACAAATATGTGGGTAGAGAAAGTGTCACAGAAGTGATGTCACAGAAGTGAGCAAGGGGAAAGGGGCAGCAGATGATGTTGGAAAGCTGGTAGGGGCAACATGCTTCAGGGAATTCTAAGCCTTAGTGAAGAGTTTAACTGGGGAGGAGGGGCAAGATGACAGAGAAATAGAAGACCCTGTTTCAACCGGTTCCCTAAAGTGAGCTAAATATCTACCAGAACACTCTGAACACCCATGAAATCAGCCTGAGATGTAAGATTATACACTTCTGGATCTCTGTGGGGCAGAAGACAGCAGTGGAGAGGGTGCACCTTGCCTGGATCATGGTTGATCTATTCAACTATACATCCCCTCAACCACTTATCAGAATGACTAGGAGGAGGAACACTCAACAGAGGAAAAATTCAGAGACTATACCCTCTCCCACAGAACTATTGGATATGGACATAAACAGTTTGTAAGAAAGGGAATTCAGAGTAACAATTATCCAGGCAATGACTAGGTTGGAAAAAACCATTAGTGACAACATAGAATCTCTAAGAGTGGAAGTGAGAGCCAATCTGGCAGAAGTTAAAAATGCTATCAATGAGATCCTATCAAATCTAAATACTCTAACAGCTAGGGTAGCCAAGGTAGAAGATAAAGTTAGTGATCTAGAGGACAAACTGATGGAGAAGAAGGATCAGGAGGAGGCCTGGAACAAATAGGTTAGAAGCCATGAAAGCAGAATTAGAGAAATAAATGATGCCATGAAGCGTTCCAACATCAGAATTATTGGGATTCCTGAGGGGATGGAGAAAGAAGACTAGAAGATGTAGTTGAACAAATTCTGGATGAAAATTTCCCCAATCTGGGGAATGGAACAAATGTTCATGTCCTAGAGGCAGAAAGAACACCCCCCAAGATCAACAAATCTAGAAAGACTTCCAGACACTTAATTGTGAAATTCACAAATCACAATTTTAGACAAGAGTCACAAATCAAAATTTTAGACAAGAGGTCCCAAGGGCAGTTAGGGGGAAGAGATTCCTTACGTACAGAGGAAGGTCCATAAGAATAACATCAGACCTGTCCACAGAAACCTGGCAAGCCAGAAAGGGCTGGCAAGACATATTCAGGGCACTAAATGAGAAGAACACGCAACCAAGAATACTTTATCCAGCAAGGCTGACATTCAAAATGGATGGAGAGATAAAGAGCTTCCAAGACCGCAAAGTTTAAAAGAGCATGTGACCACCAAGCTGGCACTACAAGAGGTATTAAGGGGGTTTCTATAAAAGAAGAAAGAACCCAAGAGTGGTATAGAACAGAAATTTATAAAGACAATCTATAGAAACAAGGACTTCACAGGCAACATGATGTCAATAAAAACTTATCTTTCAATCTCTCTCAATATGAATGGCCTAAATGCTCCCAGAAAATGGCACAGGATTGCAGACTGGATAAAATGACAGGATCCATCCATATGCTGTCTGAAAGAGACACATTTGGAACTTAAAGATACATCCACACTGAAAGTGAAAGGATGGAGAACCATCTTTCATGCCAATGGGCCTCAAAAAAAAGTTGGGGTAGCAATTCTCATATCAGATAAATTAGATTTTAAGCTAAAGACTGTAGTCAGAGATACAGAAGGACACTACATCATTCTTAAAAGGTCTATCCTCCAAGAAGATCTAACAATTGTAAGTATTTATGCCCCCAATATGGGAGCAGCCAACTACATAAGCCAACTGTTAATCAAAATAGTCATACTGATATGAATACATTAATTGTAGGAGATCTTAACATATCACTCTCGATAACAGACAGATCATCCAAGCAGAAAATCAATAAAGAAATAAGTGCTTTGAATGACACATTGGACCAGATGGACCTCATAGATATAGACAGAATATTCCACCCTAAAACAGCAGAATACTCATTCTTCTCAAGCGCACATGGAACTTTCTCCAGAATAGACCACATACTGGGTGACAAATCAGGGCTCACCTAATACCAAAAGATTGAGATTATTTCCTGCATATTCTCAGACCACAATACTTTGAAACTGGAACTCAACCATAAGAAAAGTTTGGAAGGAATTCAAACACTTGGAAACTAAAGACCAACCTGCTCAAGAATGTTTGGATCAACCAGGAAATCAAAGAAGAACTTAAACAATGCATGGAAACCAATGAG
>JAPYYJ010001344.1:0-14314 GCA_028533885.1 Nasua narica | reverse complement strand
GCACACTAAAATTTCAAACCCCAGTGCCAAATGATATTGAGTTTCCCACAGAGAACTTTCCCCAGTATCAGGCCAGGTAGACCAAACCCTGTTTTCTGCCTCACTGTGCTGATGGGGGCAAAGTGAGCACTTTCAATGGATATATCAATCCTCCCATTTTTATGTGGAGTCTCAAGTCCTACTCCCTCTCTGAGGAGACTTAAGTCCTATCTTCTCTGTCGACATGACCACTGAAATCCAATGTTTTTGTTGTTGTTGTTTTTGGTTTTTTGGGGTGAGGGGTTGAGGTTTTTTGTTTTGTTTTGTTTTGTTTTTGTTTTACCAAGACTGACCTCTCTCCCCAAGGATGCAGAAACATAAGCTTGCATTTCAGACTCTATATTTCATGTTTTTTTTTATTTCATGTCTTTCTTTAATTTTTACCTCTGTATATTTCTCTAGCTTTCTTGTGAACTCATTTATGCTTTTAAAGGAATCTTTGCTATATTACGTAACATGCTTAGATACTGTGTTGCAGGAGTGTTTCACGTTGTGTAGTCAGCCTCCATGATTAAAGCAGATTTCTCCTGAGAAATCTTAAGATCTGGCAACACCAGGTCTGTTTCAGCAGGACTGAAATAGGCTAGAACCTTAGGCGGGGGAGTGTGCTCCATGTTCAGTCTCTAAGTTGTCACTTGCAATATTATTCTCATCCCTGTTTTGGCATTTATGATCCAGCATTGAATGGTTCCTAGTATTTCTAGCTTTGAGGCTCGCTTCTGTCAAAGCCCACCTGCTAAAGATCAACAGGAGCACTGATAGTCAAATGAAATTGCTTATATTTAGCTGCTGCAGCAAGTCAAATGGGCAACATAGACTCTTGGGAGTATCCTCAGTAGGGAGAAGGCTCTTAAAGGGTTGGGGCTGTGTTAAATGATTCTCAGGAGCAATTGGGGAAGGAACAGCCACAATGATGTCACTCCACAGTAGTATTGTGAAGAAGTACATGCAATTCAATATTTAGATATCTCAGTAACTTGAGTTCAGGAGGCAGAAGAACCAAGAGCTGGGACCACTACTGGTAAGATAGGCACTTGCTCAGAAGCAAAGATTGAAGGTACTTTTCTAGCTGCAGTAGGTTTCTTATGCAGAAACATGGTTTGTGGGGGTTCTCCATGTCCTGTTGTGGGGATCTGCATGTCCTTTCCTGAACATTATAGCACCAGCAATCAGCAAGGCTGATTTTCAGTTTTCTCACCTCTTGTGGTGAACAGTTTCTGGCAAATAAAAGTCCCCGTTCCAAATGAAAGTACAGTTCTTCCAAAGCTCCTACAGCAGGAGTAACTAGCTGTTTGGCTTTGCCCATTTTCCAGTCTCTGGTTTCCTGCCGAGCTCTGATTCATAAGGGCCATAAAGCTGTCATATATGTGACTCACCATATTCACTGCTTGAGTACATCTCTTAATGCTGTGTTTTCACTCTTTAAATCCCAGTCCACAGAACACTGAGGAATTAACCTAAGAAAATGGCAGCTCCCTTCTGTTGACAATGCAATGAAATTGATGAAGCAGCCAGGTGACCTGTGGTGAGGACCATCCCCACACCATTATTCTAAAGACTTTATTTACCCTTTGTCAGTCCAAACACTCCAGTGTGAACCAAGGCTGGCCCAGCAGGTTCCCTGGAGCGTGTGCCTCATTCCAATTTGTGTTCCTTGACCTTCACTAGGTTTGTGAAAGCCATCACTGACAGGCAGTGAATAACTGAAGAGCAAATGGCCATGGGAATAAACTTGAGATAATAGCATAGGGATGCTTGGTTGAAATGTGACTCATTTTCTATGTCAGAACTCTGATGAATTAATTTCAGCTGCTGATTTTTCCTATGTGTTTCTCAGCCTGAGTTGGTCCTCTGTTTGTTGCATGGAAGTTCAGGAAGCAGCCTGAGAGTTTATTACGCTAATTAATTGGAAGGTAGGCCATGGATGCCACTCATTAGAGTATGCATTCATTTCTGAATCTTTGTAATAAAGAAATTGTGTTTCTATATTGAAGAAGCACTTACTAATTGGAAACTGTGAGGAGATACCATTTTTAGTTTTTATGCTTTTAGTTTATTTTAGTAAATCTTAGGTTTAGTAAAACCAGAACATCAGAAATAACAAATCACTACCATTTTGTTCTTGTGGGTACTTGGGATTAATTAGGCTGAATCTTAAGTATCTTTTAGTAGGTGATTTATGATGTTGATGATGAGCTGGACATGTTTTCAATTTGGGGTTCACTTATGTGAACTTGGGAAGATAAGAAACATATTATTCTTGCAGTTTTCTTTTTTACCCTTTTCCATGGAATGGATCCTAGCAACAACCAATCCCTATCCCAGTTCTGTTCTGTGTCTTTACTATTGATACAGAGAGAAGGCTAAGTGGTTTCTTTGATCCTTTGACAGTATATATTCCTCATGAAACTCTCATCTATGAGAAACCCTTGGTACCCAGTGAATTCCTCTCTCCTTCTTCCATGTCCCTCTTCCTCTCTGTCTCTCTTTCCTGCATGTGCACACACACACACGTGCATACCCAGACACATGCATGCAAATACATTCTCACACTTAACATCACACAAAACATGGAATATAATTGCTAAGATTACACCTGTTTAGTAACTAAGTCATTTTCTGAGTAAATGTTACAGTCTGAGGCTCTCTCTCTTTTAGCTTATTTTCTTTTTATTATCATATTTCTCCAATTGTAACATGCAATTTCTTTCACATTTTAACATTCCTAAAATTCTGAAATAAGGATGCATCTTATAATCAAAGGCTACTGAGACTTTATGAAATATTACAAGGTTTTCCTTGAGCATAGGTGAGCAAAGGTGAATATTGGCTGTATAAAGATATAACAATAAATTATTATAGGGCTTAACTGTATGTATTTAATACATTTGTATATCTGCCTAATAACATTTATATATAATTTAAAATAAGGACAAAAATAATGCTAAGTTGAAATACTGTGATAAGAATTAACATGCTTTAAGTTTCTTGTATTTTTCAGAAAATGGTAAAAGAACCAATTTATATTAAACTCAAATAAGTTCAAAAGTACCATATCATATGGGCTTGGAGGCCAAAGTTATTGCTTCCTTTTTTGAAGAAAGTGATTTTTTTTTATTGTGATAAAATATATGTAACATAAAATTGACCGTTTTAGCCATTTTAAAATGTACAATTCAGTGACATTAAGTACATCCATGCCGTTGTACTACCATCACCACTGACCATCTCTAGAACTTTTCATCATTTCAAACTGAAAATGTGTCCTCATTAAATAATAACTCCCCTTTTCTCCCTTGCTTCAGTCCCTGGCAACCATTCTGTTTTCTGTCTTATACATTTAATTATTCTGGATACCTCATGTAAGTGGAATCATACAGTATTTGTTTTGTGTCTAGCTCATTTCACTTAGCATGATGTTTTCAAGTTTCATTGATATTGTAACATGTGTCGTAAGTACCTTCCTTTTCAAGGCTGAATAATATTCCGTCGTGTGGATATCTCACATTGTGTTAATCCATTCATCTGTAGAAGAAAGTTAGGTTGCTTCCATATTGTGACTATTGTGAATAATGCTGCTATGAATACAAATATCTCTTTGAGACTCTGCTTTCAATTACTTGGAGAATATATCCAGAAATGTAATTATTGGATCATATGGAAATTTTATGTCTCATTTTTGAGGAACTGTTAGACTATTTTCCATAGGGGCTGTGCCATTTTCCATTTCCATTTCCATACCAGCAATGGATGAGGCTTCCAATTTATCCATGATGAAGTGATATAAAAAACTCTGTGTGTGTGTGTGTGTGTGTGTGTGGTTATTTTGGCTAGGATAAGAAAGGCATGTAAAATATTAAGTAGTACACAAAAATAGTACTGAAAATTCCAAATCTCTCACCTCAACTCTAACATACTCTTCCATAACCTCAACCTGCTCCCCAGAGGCAGCTCCTGTTCATCTTTCTTTTTGACAGTTACTGTCATAAGCCATACCTTGACTCTTGTGTTCATCCAGTTATTTCTTGATCTGTTGACATTAGATTCTGTTCAATGGGTTTCCTACTTTGAAAGGGTAGAATTTATCTCACTCAAAGTTAGCCACACTACTGCCCATCTCTTACTTCATCTAACTTTTCAGGGGTGTATAATTTTGAGTTCTCCCATAGGTTCCTATTATATCTTTAAGTGAACATCATTAAACGTCCAACTCTTATCTTCCTACCAGGCAGGATGAGGCTGTGGGTGGCAGGCTTGTTCACCTCTGATTCCTTTGTTCCTGTTTGCCTTCCCATCAAGGTTGACTGTGGCCTCACTTTTACATTAAGATGAGTGAGTCTAACTTAGTGGCTATGAGTCAGACCCTAAAATCAGACTTCCTGGAAATTAATATGGCTCATTTGCTTACAGGAGGAATACACTGAGCAAGTTACTTAGCTTCCTGGTGCCTCAGTTTGCACATCAGTGAAATGAAGGTAATAGCAATAGCTACCTCACAGGATTATTTTGAAAATTAAGGCAATCCTCATAAAGATGCCACAGTGCCTGTCTGGCATTTATGTGTCTGATCAAAATGATGATGATGATGGTGACATCAGGACTTATAACCTTTTAAAATTCATTTTTTTAATTATGTCGATTCCAAATCTTGAATTATTAAATAGTTATCATCATGATTCTATAAACACTAGGGCTGTAAAACCAAGTTGTGGTGATGAAATATTTCTTCAGTTCTGGTTTCCAGTATCATGACCCCCTATACCAGAAGTAAGAAAATATTTTTAGTGTCTAGGTGAAGTGGATTCTGTCTTTTACATTTCATGGTTACTCAAAATACTGGGAAATTTTGTTTTGCTTTGTATTTAGATCTATAGAATTTGTATACAGTTTTTCTGTGTGTGTGTGTGTGGGTGTGGGTGTGTGTGTGGGTATGGGTGTGGGTGTGTTTTCTGGAGTTTCTAAGTGACTTTCTTTCAACATTGAAGGAAGAAATTCGCATCTTCTTCCAAGTATACATATATCTTCCAGCTTCACATTTGTTTGGTCTTTCCTACTCAGGAAGATGGCTTTTGTAAAGCCCACAAAGGTTTGTTTTATATTGGACACACTGTTGATAGACACCTGCTGTACGCGGGTTTCTTTTTAGTCATTTCTAGAATTATTCACTGTTTATTTTATACCTGATTTTCCACTTCCTTGGTGTCTGCTATCAGGTTTTGTTGTTGTTGTTGTTTTGTTTTGTTCTGTTTGTTTTTTCTGGAGTAAATTTGTAAGTTACTTATTTTGGGAGAGTATGCGTGAGATTAGTATTCTGAGTGCTGAAAATATTTGTCGTTGTTGTTTTATTTCCTTCTTTTGCTTTTGCTCAAACTTGAATGATTTCTTGGTTGAGTACGTAACTTAACAGATTTTTCTGCCAGCTCTCAAGGCATTACCCAGTTGTCTTTCCTGCATGGGTTGTTATAACGGAAAGTCCTGTGTCAGCCTGTATGCCTTCGTGCCCTCAGCCGCCATCCACCTCCCTCACCAAGTCTGGGCTGCAGCTATCTTGTTGGGTTTCCACTGACTTTCTTTCTCCAGAAGTTTGTGCAACTTGACATCTACTCTGGCTTTTTTTTTTTTTTTTAATTCAATTACCCAAGGTTTAGTACATCATTGATTTTTGATGTAATGTTCAATGATTCATCAGCTCAGTATAACCCCTAGTTCTTATCACATCATGTGCCCTCCTTATTGCTCATCACACAGTTACCCCATCCCCACCCCTCCCTTTCCGCAACCCTCAATTTGTTTCCCAGAGTCAAGAGTCTCATATGGTTTGTCTCCTTCTCTGATTTCTTCCCATTCAATTTCCCTCACCCCTATTGTCCTCTATAGGACAATAGAACATAACTATTCCTTATGTTCCACATCTGAGTGAAGCTATATGATAATTATGTTTCTCTGATTGACTTATTTCACTTAGCATAATAATCTCCAATTCCATCCATGTCAATATAAATAATAGATATTCATATTTTTCTGATGGCTGAGTAATATTCCATTGTATATATGAACCACATCTCCTTTATCCATTTATCTGTTAAAGGACATCTTGGCTCTTTCCACAGTTTGGCTATTGTGGACACTGCTGCTATGAACATTGGAGTGCAGGTGTCCCTTCATTTCACTACATCTACTGTGGCTTTTTAAAATTGTTTATTTTGTTAAGTATTTGTTACTATTTTCCCTTCTTTTAAAATCTTTTTTATTCTTATGTGAACATTTATTTTTTTCAGTTAATTTAATTTTATTTTTTCAGTATTCTAAGATTCATTGTTCATGTACCACACCCAGTGCTCCATGCAATACGTGTCTTCCTCAGTATTTTAATGAGGTCTTTAATAGAGGGAAGAAAAGTAATGTGTGTGTAGTATTCTCTCTTGCATGAGAAGCATGGCTTCTTTATGGATATGGTTCTCTGTCCCTCTGGTTAGTTTCATCAGAGGCTTGCTTTTAGAGAACAAACTTCTGGCTTTGTTGATTCTCCATGTTGTAGCTTTGTTTTGTATTTGACTAGTTTCTGCTTTTATTACCACCTGTCACATGTATTCTCTCCCTTTAGCTATTTTATTTGTTTGGATGTCCACCCCTTAATTTTAGCCTTTATTTCCCTAATGTGTCCATTTAATCCTCTATGTTTCTCTCTTGTATTGCTTCAGCCGCATCTGTTGGTTTTGATATTTATTTTGTTTTGATATGTAGTTTTTTTTATTCAAAAGGTTCAAGTTGTCTCCATAGCATAATAGTGCAAGGTCAGGCAGCAAGTGCTGCTGTAGAAGCCACAGCAAGTTCTCCACAAGGTCCAGTGAAGACAGTTAATAAAGATGGCTATACTAATAATATATTTTAATGTAGACAAAAACAGTCTTTTATTGGAAGAAGATGCCATCTAGAACTTTCATAGCTAGACAAGTCAATGCCTGGCTTCAAAGATTCAATTGTTAGGGGCTAATGCAGCTGGTGACTTAAGTTGATGCTAATGCTCATTAACCATTCCAAAAACCTTAGGGTCCTTAAGAATTATGCTAAATCAACTCTGCCTGTACTATCTGAATGGAACAACAAAGCCCGATGACATTGCATCTGTTTACAGCATGGTTTATTTTAAGCACACTGTTGAGACCTACTGCTCAAAAAAAAAAAATCCTCTCAAAATATTATTACTCACAGACAATGCACCTAACCACCCAAGACCTCTGACAGAGATGTACAACAAGATTAATGTTTTCATGCCTGCTAACACAATATCCATGGAACAAGGAGTAATTTCAACTTTTAAGTTTTATAATTTAAGAAATATTTCTGACATAGATATTGATTTCTCTAATAGTTCTAAGCAAAGTAAGTAGAACACCTTCTGGAAAGCCTTAACCACTCTAGATGCCACTAAGAACATGTTTTTAAAGATTTTATTATTTATTTGTTTGTTTGTTTGTTTGTTTGACAGAGAGAGAGAGAGATTGCAAGTAGGCAGAGAGGCAGGCAAAGAGAGGGGTGGAAGCAGGCTCCCTGCTGAGCAGAGAGCCCGATGTGGGACTCCATCCCAGCACCTTGAGATCATGACCTGAGCCGAAGGCAGAGACTTTAACCCACTGAGCCACCCAGGCGCCCCTAAGAACAGTTGTGATTTATGGAAAGAGGTCAAAATATCAATATTATCAGAAGTTGGAAGAAGTTGATTCCAACCGTCATGGATGAGTTTGAGGGGTTTGAGACTTCAGATGTGGTAGAAATAGGGAGAGAACTAGATTCAGAAGTGGAGCCTAAAGATGGGACTGAATTGCTGCAATCTCATGACGAACATTGAACAGATGAAGAGTTGCTTCTTTTGGATGAGCAAATAAATTTCTACCTTGCTGTGAAATCTGCTCCTGGTGAAGACTCTGTGAAGATTGTTGAAATGACAACAAAAGATTTAAGATACTAATAAGCTTAGTTGATAACAGCAGTCGGGTTCAAGAGGATTGACTCTGTTTGTTAAAGAAATTCTGTAGGTAAAATGTTATCAAACAGCGTCACCTGTATCAAGGAAATTATTCATGAAAGAGTCAGTCGATTCAACAAATTTCACTATCACCTTAATTTGAGGAATTGCCACAACCACCCCAGCCTTGAACAACCATCACGCTGATTAGTCAGCAGCTATCAGAATCAAGGCAAGACCCTCCACAGGCAGAAAGACTGTGATTTGCTGAGAGCTCAGATGATGGTTAGCATTTTTTAACAATAAAGTATTTTAGAGTATATACATTGTTTTTTGCTTAGATACAATGCTATCACATACTTAGTAGACTACAGTACAGTTTAAGTATAACTTTCATATGCACTGGGAAACCAAACAATTCATTTGACCCACTTTTTTATGTCTGTTTTTTTGCAATGGTCTGGAAACAAACCCATAATATCTCTGAGGTCTGCTTAGATTTTCCATAAATCTACCTTAGCTTATATTTTTGCTCTTTAAATTTTAACTATTCTTTTATGTTTTTATCTCAACTGAAAATTTTTCTGTTTTTAAATTTCAATCCACTTCCATTCTTTTCTATTTCTGATAGTCTTTTTACTTGCTTACCTTTAAGGGTCTCTATTTACCTATTTCTGTGAATATTTTATAAATTATTTTATATTTCTATTTTTCCTATATTACTACAAATATCTCCATAAATATTTTATGAATAAGTGTTCTTGGGGCGCCTGGGTGGCTCAGTGGGCTAAAGCCTCTACCTTCGGCTCAGGTCACGATCTCGGGATCCTAGGATCGAGCCCTGCATCGGGAATCTCTGCTCAGCAGGGAGCCTGCTTCCCCTTCACCCCCACTCTCTGCCTGCCTTTCTGCCTAGTTGTGATCTCTGTCTGTCAAATAAATAAATAAAATATTTTAAAAATTGTTCTATAGTTTTACTATTCCAATACCTGAAATCTTGGATTGCTCAAAGCTATGCTTTTCCTACTGATTCTCACTCACAGTGACATGCAGTCTTCTATACACAGGGATCTTTAATTGTCAGCTCATTGCTTGATTTTATTATGTGGTTAAGTTTGGGGAGTTTTTACCACAGAGATTTGATTCTATTTCTTCTTGTAGCCAGGGGCCATTGCTTATTTGACACTATGTCAGAACCTTCAGAATTATGGCTCTGAAATTCTGGTCCTCGGATGAGCAGCATCAGCATTACCCATGGACTTCTTAGTAGTGAAAAATTTTGGATGCCATTCCACAATGAATAAGAAACTCTGCTGGTGAAACCTAGAAATCTACAGTTAACAAGCCCTCCAGGTGATTCTAAGGCATGCTTAAATTTGAGAACTTCCGTAAAGAATCTTAGCTGAGCATTGGGGTTCAGTCTCAACTTCATCTTGTGTCTCTAATAAGACTATATAATTCACTGTCCTTGTTACTGTTGACATTTTAAATTAATGTAATTCTCCCTCTTCTAGTGAAGTTTTATAGGATGGTGGTAATCTTGGTATCTTCCTTCTCAACCAGCAATACCTCAAAGTGTGTTTGAATCCAGGGAATCATTTTGTAGTAAGAGAAGCCCTTAGAACATTGAGTCAGCTATGTAATGCTGCAAGTGACACTGTCCACTGAGGTTTTGATTTGACAAATGTATTTTTTATCCCTAAGGTACTAAGTTCTTCATTTCTAAATATATTAAGCACATTTATTTTATAACCCTTATCTGATAATATCAATAGCTACAATCATTGAGATCTAATCTGGTGATATTTTTGCTCACCCTTGGTAACTGTGGCTCATTTCCTTATATGTTTAATTTCAAACTGAGGTTTCTTTCAACAGTATCTATGGACCTTTTCTGAGGCCTGTATTTAACACATTCTTCCAGAAAGGATCTGCATTTGCCTTTGCCAAGAATCAGAGTGCGAGATTTCCAGCCCCAAACATACCAATCTAAGTGACTGCATTTTTCAAGGCATACTGAGAGTATGAAATCTGAGTGTGAGTGTAGGGTTGTGGTTAGTAATTCTCAGAGGTGAAGTCACCCTAGCACTCTTCAGAAATGACAGGTTACCTGCAAGAATTTTAGAGACAAGAATAACTTCAAGGCTTTCTGTCTCTCTCACTCACTGGTGGGGAGGAAGACTTCTTGCTTGAGCTTGTGTCCACATTCAGTCTTATCACTGAATTCTTCAACACCACCTGGGCAGCCCCTATGTCTCCAAACCATAGAGTGATGTGTGGATTTGCAATGAGGGTGTCACTGCTGTTGATGGTGATGGTAGAGTTGTTGTTGTTGGTGGTGGTGGTGGTGGTGATGGTAGTAATTGTGGGTGGTGGTAGTGATGATGGTGGTATGGAATGGTTGTGGAATTAGCCTACTTTTTCTGTGAAATTCTAGATAATAAGTATTTCAGGCTTTGCAAACCATATGGTTTCTGCACAAGTACTCAACTCTACCTTTGTAATGCAGAATAGCCATAGGCACATGTGAATGAATGGATGTGGGTGTGGTTCAATAAAACTTTATTTGTAAAAAATAAAAATAAAAAATAAAACTTTATTTGTGGACACCGACATTTGAATTTCCTATAGTTTTCATGTGTCTTAGGTGATACCACCACTTAAAAATACAAAAATCAGGGGCACCTGGGTGGCTCAGTTAGTTAAGCATCTGTCTTCAGCTCAGGTCATGATCCTGGAGTCCTGGGATCCAGCCCCACATCAGATGGGGAGCCTGCTTCTCCCACTGCCTCTGCCCCTTCCTCTGCTTGTGTGCTCTCTATCTCTCTCTCTCTCTCATAAATAAATAAAATCTTTTAAAAAGCCTTTCTTAGTATGGACTATACAGACTTGTGTGCTGGATGTATCCTGTGGCCTACAGTTTGCCAATTCCTGGTATTAATATTAGTGTTGGGGATGATGATAGTGGTGGTGGTGGTGATGGTGGTTATGATAATGGTGGTAATAAAGATGGTGAAGTAGTAGTGGAGATGGTGGGGAAGGTAGAGGTGATTATGGTGGTGATGGAGATGATGGTGATCAAAATGATGGTGGTGGTGATGAAGATGGTGATGGTGGTAGTAATAGAGATAATGGTAGTAGTGTTGGTGGTGAAGGTGATGGGTGGTGATGGAGATGATGGTGGTGATGATAATGATGCTGATGGTGATGATGATGATGATGATGTGGTGGCAGTGATGATGGTGGTGATAATGGTGGTGGTGGTGGCGATGGGGCATTCATGGTGATGTTAGTGGTGGTTATGGTAGTGGTGGTATGATGATGATGGTGGTGGTGAAGATGGTGAGGTGGTAGTGGTGATGGTGGGGATGAAGATGATAGTGGTGGTGATAATGATGGTGGTTATGATTATAGTGGTGGTGGTATTGTTGATAGTAGTGATGGAGGTGATGATGATGTTGGTGATGGTGGTGGTGGAGATGATAATGGTGGTGGTGGTGATGGCAGTGGTCATGATGGTAGTGGTGGTGATGGTGGTGATGGAGATGGTGGTGATGATGATGGTGGTGATGGAGATGATGGTGGTGGTAGTGATGATGGTGGTAGTGGTGATGGTGGAGTTGGTAGTGGTGATAGTGGTTATGAAGATGATGGTGGTGATAATGTTCCTCCTAATGGTGGTGGTGGTGATAATGGTAATGGTGATGATGGTGGTGGAGGTAATGGTAGTGATGGAGGTGATTGTGGTGGTAAAGGTAGTGGTGGTGAAGGTAGTGGTAGTGATTGTAGGATGATAATGTTACTAAAGGTGATAAATGTGGTGGAACTGGTATAGGGGGACATGTAGGTACTATTGGTGAAGAAGCTACTACCTTCCTTGCACATCTTCCTTAATACTGAGATGGAGATCCACAAAGCTAAAGCAAGTTGGCATAACTTTTATGGCAGCAATAGCCTTAATACACAGGTTTCTCTTTCCAATATCACAGGATTTCCTCTGCACTTCTCTGATTATTAATGAATCAGATTTAGAATTCCTGCAGACTCTTTGCTGGAGGTACTGTAACAAAGCCTTGCTCACTAGCAGAGGTTCAAATTGGCCTTGGGCACAGGAAGTCTCAGGTGACCAAAAGTGATTAAGTTTGATGATGCAACATTTTGCAATTGTAATGTGCCTTTTAAATGTTAAATAACAATAACTGATCTGGTTCTGAATGCTTCATTAACTGTTTCCACTGCCAAATCACAGGCTTTTCTATGTGTTTCTGCAAAAGGCAAATTTTAATGGTTTTAATGAGGATTTGCAAGCAGCTCTTTTCTCTCAACACTTGGGCACTGGTGGAAACACATACATCATTTGCTTAGCAGGAGGCAAGTATTTCTGTTTACACAAAAGGCATCTAAGAGTGCTGGGATTTGGGGAAGACTTAGCACCTGGTGCCCTAATGGTTTCTTTAATTGAGCCATATGAGAAGGGATTAGAAGTGTTAGAAGCAATCCATGCCTGTCACACATCCCAAGCGTCCTGGCTAAACTAATCTGCTAATTAGTTAATTTTCCACATCAGTTGCATAGTTTGCTGTTCTGTTACTACTTGGAGATGCTGCTCTAAAGGTTATTTTATGTGTTAAATGTAACTGTTACTACACAAAATCTGTGGCATATAAGGTTGTTAATCAGCCACAGAGGTGCAGATATTAGATACCACTTTGTAAAACTCCTTCTACTCCACACTAAACGAATCCTGAGCCCAGCAGTGCAGATCTTTAAATCTTCCTGTGGGAGGACTGTGTGTGTAGGGTGAGAGGTGGGGCAGGAGACAGAATTATTAAAAATCTAGAATGGTTCACAGACTCAGAAATAAAGAAAAGTATGAGACAATGTACTTCCGTTTGTCTATACTTCTGTGTTCATGCCTATTTGGAAATCATGGCACTTACAACACTGGTTCCCAAAACTTACATTTGATTTTTCTTGTAATTCCTCAGAGCAAATCATCTATTAAACATTAGAGACAAGTTTGAGAAAAATGCATCTTGTAATGTATAATCCAAATTTCTCCTTGGTTAGGTCCAAGTATAATTCTACCATATTCATAATACATAATTCCTGGTGGAGTGTGCTAGGGTTTCTTTAAGAAGGGTGTATGTTGTAGGGGCTAGAAGCAGATAGAACATAAAATTGCTCATATCCTGTTCTTAGTGAGGAAGGTGGAGGCTTTGGCTGCAGCATGGGCTGCCTATTCTGACTTGAAACTCAGCTATACCAAAGCAACTGCTACATTTGGGTGTTTGAGAGCTCTATTTTATGGGGAAGCAGCAGGCTTAGCCTGCAGTATTTTGTCCATCAGCAGGTCACATGGCCTGCCTGCCAGTGAGGCTTCTCTGGTCCAGCTAATGTTTGAGTGACCCCACCTCTGCTTATAAAACTTCTATTGTGTGCATCGTTCAGTGTTCCCAGCTATATGTAAAATGCCTTTTCCTCACACCAGAGGAGTGGACTGGGACTTTGTTTTGCCTTGTTTTGTTTTTTAGACAATTTCATTCTCATGATATATTTGCCAGAAAAAGAATGTACTATTTTATTAACCATTCGACAAGAGAGATCAATCATAGTTATCCCAGTATAACATAGGAGTCCAATGGTAACAACCATCCCCCAGTGAAAGCAGTAAACAGAATGCAGTATATCCCTAAAATGGATTATTATTCAGCCGTAAAAAGGAGTGAAATTCTGATACATACAACAACATCAAAAGTGCTATGCAAAGTGGAAGAAGGCAGGCACAAATACCACACATGTTGCATGATTCCATTTATGTAAAATACCAGAATAATCAAATCCATAGAGACAGAAGGTAGATCAGTGGTTGGCAGGGAGTAGGGAAGGGAGGAATGGGGAGTGGCAGCTTACAGGCTATGAAATGATGAAAATGTTCTGGAATTAGATAACAGTGAGGGCTACACAACTCTGAATATACTGCAACCCTCAGAATTGTGCACTTCAAAAGTTAGGTGAATTTTATACTGTGTAATATATCTGAATAATGATGTTATTTTAAAAAACGAATAAGTCTGAACATGAACAGACACTTCTCCAAAGAAGACATCCAAATGGCTAACAGACACATGAAAAAATGTTCATCATCTTTAGCCATCAGAGAGATTCAAATCAAAACCACACTGAGATACCACCTTACGCCAGTTAGAATGGCCAAAATCAACAAGACAGTAAACAACAAATGCTGGAGAGGATGTGGAGAAAGGGGAACCCTCCTCCACTGTTGGTGGGGATGCAAGTTGGTGCAGC
>JAPYYJ010001343.1:0-14316 GCA_028533885.1 Nasua narica | reverse complement strand
ATGATGAATAATCTTTTTAATATGCTGTTGGATCCTATTAGCTAGGATCTTGTTGAGAATCTTGGCATCCATATTCATCAGGGATATTGGTCTGAAATTCTCCTTTTTGATGGGGTCTTTACCTGGTTTGGGGATCAGGGTAACGCTGGCTTCATAGAAAGAGTCTGGAAGTTTTCCTTCTCTTTCTATTTTTTGAAACAGTTTCAGGAGAATAGGTATTATTTCTTCCTTGAATGTTTGGTAGAATTCCCCAGGGAATCCGTCAGGCCCTGGACTCTTGTTTTTTGGGAGGTTTTTGATCACTGCTTCAATCAAAAGGCTGTTTTCCAACACAAGTTTTTTAATCTTTTAAAAAGATTTTATTTATTTATTTATTTATTTATTTAATTTTAGAGGAGCAGTGCAATTGGGGGAAGAGGCAGAGGGAGAGGAAAAGAGAGAATCCCAAGCAAAATCCATGCTGAATATAGAGCTCAGCACAGGCTCAATCTCACAACCCTGAGATCGTGACCTCAGTCCATATCGAGAGTTGAATGCTTAACCAACTGAGCTGCCCAAGCACCCCCCAACACAATTTTTTCTTTTACTTTTCTACAAACTTAGTTAAGATTTTTCATTACCAGTAAAGATATATTTAAAAGCCACATTGCCTCAATTTTCTGGTTTTTTTTTTCTGATTTCTACTTGGATTTTTAAATGCAAAGTCACATTATTTTATTTTATCTTAACTGCTAAAGATAACTGATAAAATAACTGCTGTTATTTTAGCTGCCAAGAAGTGGAAGGCTTAATTAAACCCCACACTGAAATCACTTCTCTTCCAGATCAAGAGTCTTTTCATATCAAACATTGTTGTCCTTTCCCTTATTCATTTAGCAAATATTTGAGTGTCATATGTCAAAAGTCAGGGAAACTTCTAGATAATAGGGATAAAGTATTGAAAAAAAAGTTGTGCCTTTGGGAAACTTACATTTTAGTAAGGGAAGAAAGACAAATCTCATGATAACAAGTAAAAAGTAGTATTTTAGATAGTGCGAAGTACTAAGCAGGAAAAATTAAGCCTATTTTCTGATAAGGGTAATTGAATTGTCATCGGGTTTTCAAATTTTAGATAGCCTAAACACAGTGGTCCTCATTGAGAAAATTATTTGGGAGTAAAAGTCTAGAGGAAATATGAGTACTAGTCATGCACACATTTGGGCTAGAAACATTCTAATACAGAGAATAGTAAATGCAAAGGCTATGAGGTGAGAGTGTGCCTGGGTTATTTGTGACACAGAAAGGATCCCGATATGACTGAAAACGAGTAAGAATAAAATGTAAAAAACACAATCAGAGAGCTAATGGAGCCAGATCGTGTAAGGCTTTATAATCTTAGGACTTTGGCTTTTACTCTGGGTGAAAAGAGCGAGACAGAAATCCACTGGACAGTTTTGAGCAGAGAAGTAACACGATTTTGCTTATGTTTTAATAAGGTTACTTTAGTTGTTGAGTTGAGAATAGATGGCAGAAGGTCTAGATCAGAAGCTGAAAGACTAGCTTGGAGTCTTGGAGCTTGGAGCTTGGAGACTAACAAAAGCAAATGATGATGGTTGCTAGAATCAAGCTCATGGCTGTGTCAGTAGCAAGAAGTTATTTAATTCTAGACCTATTTTCAAGATGGTACTGACAGGATTTGCTGGCAGTCTGGAGTTTATATAAAGTGAGGGAAAGAAAAGGACACTAGTATTTCGATCTAAAAAAAAAAACCCAGGTAACAGTGGAATAACCATTAATATATACAACCTAAATTTCTGGACTGTTATATCAAAAGCACAAGTAATTGTTCCTTAGAGATTGGGAAGACTGCAGAAGTAGCTGGTTTGGGACTGAGGGGGAATAACAAAGGGTTAATTTCAGACAGTTTGAAGTTTCTATTAGATACCCATGAGCCCATATCAGGTAGGAACAGAGATGAGAAGCAAAATTCAGATCTGTCTTACCATTCTGCTTTCAGATAAATCTCCATTAAATCCTTCCACTAAAACATGATTTGAGTCTTAGGTGGTATCAGTATGAATACATATGCATGCCTTACATCACCGTTCCCAATGGATATTGATAAATAAATATGTACTTCCTTGTGCTTTCTAGACTACTACATCAAAAGCACAAGTATCTGCTACTTAGAAACATTAATTGGTAACATATTAAAGACAACAGCTTAAGGAAGGAATTGGTGGAGAAATAGAGCAAGACTTCAATGCATAAACTGAAATCACAGAGAAAGTAAGAAGAAGAAAGTTGATATCCCTGAGATCCCATCATCACATATCCTTATTTCCAAGATTTTAGCCTATAACCCATTTATGTGGTGATTAGCACGTCATTGCCGTGATATAATCCAAGCTTCCTTCAATAAAGGTAAATAAAACAACAGAGGATAAAGGCCTAACCAGATATCTACCTTTTAATTAATATTGCTGCATTTCCTCTTCACCCAGTATTCTTCAGAACTTCCAAAGAATTAATCCTCAACCTCAGGTGATTTCACAGAATGCCTCCTACAGAACTATAACCAGTCTCATTTCCCAAATGTATTAGGTCTCAGGACCTCCATATATATTGTCATTCATATTCTCATTCCTGTCAGAGCCCTCTTGAGAATAAAAGTAGCATCAATATTTTTTTTAAGCAGGAGAAAAACCTCACAAATATGAATCATTAGAACAATACAAGGCAAAATGTAATCAATGTTAACAAGCTTGGTACAGGGACACCTGGGTGGCTCAGTCCATTAAGTGTCCAACTCTTGATTTCAACTCAGGTCATGATCTCAGGGTCATAAGATCTAGCCTCATGCTGGGCTCTTTGCTCAGTGGGAGTTTGCTTGAGATGCCCTCTCTTCCTCTCCTACTTCCCTCTCCCACTCGTGCTCTCTTTCTCTTTCTAAAACAAATAAATAAATCTTTAAAAAGAAACTTAGTTTGCTACAAGTAATAAAAGCTGTAGGAGGTTAAAAAAAGGAGAAATTATTGTGGGTCAACATCATAATATTCTTAGGCAATGCGGAGGTTGTGGGTAATAGCATTAGACAGGCAAAATGGAGAATCAAAATATTTTAAAATATTCATTAAATAAGGAAGAATGTGTACATGCCTGGTTAACTGAGAAAGCGTGGAGACAATTACATGATTCTGGAACATGAAACAAGGCAAATGAAATAGCATTCAACAAACAAAGAGAATTCCCCAGGGGGGAAAAATGCAATGTAAAGAAAAATGCTTTGGACAATATCAATTTTTTGCCCTCAATAAAACATCATAAAAAGTGTACTCCATGTACATTATGTGGCTAAATGTGATATCTTATAAAACTAATAAAAATTATAAAATTTGGCTGCAGAAACCACAAGAGAGATAAGAAACCAATAATGCCATAGTAGAATTTGAAACAATATTGAAATTATTAAGTAGTATCACTATTAAAGAAGAAAGAATTCATGAGATAGAGGACAAATATGAGTATCTCTCAGAACTCAAGGAAAATAAAAAGAAATGAAAGTGTGAAAAGAAAAGTAAATATAGAGTTTAGAGAAAAGAGATACAACTTATAGGAAGAAAAAGGAAGAAAAAATTAATAGCATAAAAGAAAAAATTTTTAAATGATACTGGGTTGAGAAATATCTGCCTGTATAAGTTGATTGTACTCATTAAATATCATGCAAAATTAATAATGATACACCACTTTAGTCATGTAAAAAGTTTTAGATGAAGGAAAAAATATATAAATATCCAGGCAAGGGAAGAATCAAATTACTTATAATGAAAGATATTAGGTCAATCTCAAACATTTTTGGAGATATTAAGTGTAACAATTGAATTAAGTAAGAGGTACAGTTTTGAGAAAATAAGTTTATAGCTAAAGGATTATATACCCCATCAAGCAAGTAAATATGGTATTTCTATTACTTTCATAAAGGAACTATATTCTCCAACTTAACCCTTCCCTGGAAAAGAAGATATACACTAGAGACCAAGAAATGATATATAAAATAAAGCATTTGACAAAATTCAACATCTCTTCATGATAAAAACTCTTAAAAATTGGGTAATAGAAAGAACATACCTCAATATAATAAAGGCCGTAAATGACAGACCATAATAGAAGCCATATATGACAGACCAACAGCTAACATCATACTCAGTGGTGAAAGGTTGAAATCTTTCCCTCTAAGATCAGGAACAAGAGAAAGGCACTCATTCTTCTCACTCTTCAACATAGTACTGGAAGTCCTTGCCAGAGCAACTAGATAAGAAAAACAAATAAAAGTCATCCAAATTGGGAAAGAATTTGGATGTAAAGTAAAAATTGTCTTTGCTAAAAGTAAAATTGTCTTTGCTAATGACATGATCTGTCATATAAAAAAAAAATCTAAAGACTCAACCAAAAATTCTAACTCCTAATAGACTAATTCAGTAAAGTTATAAGATATCAAATCAACACACAAAACTGAGTTTCATTTCTTTATAATAACAATGAACTACCTGAAAAAGAAATAAAGAAAACAATCCCATTTACAATAACATCAAAAAATGATAAAATAAAAGTAAAGTTAACCAAGAAATTGAAAAATCTATATATTGAAAACTATAAGCTATTGAGAAAATAAATTGAAGTAGACACATAGAAATGGAAAGATATCCAGTATTCATGTATTGCAAGAGTTAATATTGTTAAAATGTCCATACTTCCAAAAGCATCTATTCAATGTAATCTCTATCAAATTCCAATGGCATTTTGCACAGAAATAGAAAAAGACATCCTAAAATTCTTGTGGAACCACAAAAGTCCTTAAATAGCCAAGCCAAAGCAATCTTGAAAGGAACAAAGCTGGAGGCTTTGTGTGATCACTTCCTGATTTCAAACTATATTACAAAGCTATAATAATTAAAACAATATGGTACTGGCATAAAAACAAACAGCAATGGAACAGAATTGAGAACCCAGAAATAAACCCCCACACAGATGATTAAATAATATTTGACAAGAAAGCTAAGAATACTCATAAGAAAGAGACTATCTTTTATGCACAAGAGTGAAATTGTAGCTTTATTTGATACCATTCACAAAAATTAACTTGGATTAAGGGTTTGAATGTCGGGTCTGATACCCTAAAACTCCTGGAAAGAAACATAGGGAACAAGCTCTTTGACTTTGGTCTTGGCAATCATTTTTTGGATATGACACCAAAAGCATGACAACAAAAGCAAAAATCAACAAGTGGAACTGCATGAAACTGAAAAGCTCCTGCACACCAAAGAAACAATCAACAAAATGAAAAGGCAGTCTATGGAATGGGAGAACGTATTTGCAAAACCTGTATTGGATAGTTAATATCCAAAATATATAAGGAACACACAACTCAATAGCAAAAAAATATTTTAAAAATATGATTAAAAAATGGACAGAAGAACTGAATAGACATTATTCCAAAGACCAAAAAAAAAAAAAAAAGCCTACTAATACATGAAAAGGTACCTGATATAACTAATTGTCAGGGAAATGCAAATCAAAACCACAACAAGATATCACCTCACACCTGTTAGAATATCTATTATCAAAATGACAGGAGATAACAAATGCTGGCAAGGACATGAAGAAAAGGGAACCCTTTCTTTACTAAAGGATATACTGTAAATTGGAGAGCCACTATGGATGGAAAACAGTATGGAGGTTCTTCAAAAAATTAAAAAAATAGAACTAGTACATATTCTTGCTCTTCCACTTCTGGGTATATACCTGAAGAAGTTAAAATTGCAATTTAAAAAGATATCTGCACTCCCATGTTCATTGCAGCATTTCTAATGATAGCCAAGACATGGAAACAACCCAAGTGCCCACCAAAAGATGAATAAAAAAAGAAAATGTGTGTGTGCGCGCGCGTGTATGTATGTGTGTGTGTGTGTAGGGAGAGAGATACACACGTACACAATGGATTATTATTCAGCCATAAAAAAAGAACGAAATCCTGTTTTATGACAAACACCAATGAACCTTGGGAGCATTATGCCAAGTGAAATAAATCAGAGAAAGCTAAACATGTATGATCTTACTTATATGTGGAATTTTAAAACATCCCAGGCATAGAAACAGTTAATAGAATTGTGGTTTCCAGAGGCTGAAGGGTGGGGGAAAATAGGGAGATGTTGGTCAAAAGCTACAAATTATCTATTATAAGATGAATAAGTTCCCAGGATTTAATGTACAGCATGGTTACTATAGTAACAACAATGTATTGTATACTTGAAAGTTGCTATGAGACTAGAGCTTTAATATTCCTACCATAACAACAACACATGATAATTATGTGAGATGAAGAATGTGTTAACCAATCTTATTGTGGTAAACAGTTTGCAATATATATGTGTATCAAATCATCATATTGTGTAATTTAAGCTTATGCAATGTTATATGTCAATTATATCTCAGTGAAGCTGGAAATAAGAATCATTATGAAAACTTTGGTAGTAAGAAAAATGCAAAGCTGAAGAAATGTGTCAAAACAATAGCTGTAAGTATGATTAGTAAACTTAATTTACATGATGAAAATTCTTGAAAGACATGATAAAAATAATTTAACAATAATAGATTAAAAGTGGAAAAAGAAGAGAAGTGCTAACTTTGTTTCCTATAAAGTAGGAGTGTTTAGATAGTTTTATTCTTGATGCTGATAATTAAGTTTTTGAAAACTTACTTGTATTTATATTTCTCTTAAAAGAGCAAATAGAATAATTGAACTCAAACACCTTATGCTCAATTAAAGCAGAATATAAATCTTGCACATAATTAAACAGGCATTGAGAAAAACAACAAATCCTTTGTCAGCATATTAACAGAGAAAACAAAAGAAAGAGCAGAAAATATATTTAATTAAATTTGAAAACAAAATGGCTAAAAGTAAATTTGAAAATATAATTTGTGACAGTGATTGTAAATAATTGAACCTCTCTGTTAAAATATAAAGATTCAAATAAGGATTTAAAAAATGTACTTGGCAAGAACAAAAGCTAAAATGAAGTGATTCAGAATTGTTAAAATTTGCAATAAGTAAACAAAGCAGAACCAGGCATCATAACATTAATGTCATAGAAAATAGTTTATTATAAGAAGCATTAAATAAGATAGAGGGTCATTGTTTATTAATGAGGGATCAAAATACATATACTGAAACAGTGCTTAAGAAATCCAAAGATGAAGTGACAAAAAAAGAAACATTAATAGAGGATTATTTAAATATACAGTATAGGGGCACCTGGGTGGCTCAGTGAGTTAAACCTCTGCCTTCAGCTCAGGTCATGATCTCAGGGTCTTGGGATTGAGTCCCGCATCGGGCTCTCTGCTCAGGAGGGAGCCTGCTCCCCTCTCTCTCTGCCTGCCTCTCTGCCTACTTGTGATCTCTCTCTCTGTCAAATAAATAAATAAAATCTTAAAAAATTAATAATTATAAATATACAGTTTAAAATTAAAACATAACATTAAGAATTTGAAGCATGGAGGTATTGATAATTTAATCATTCACATTGTGTATGTAAAATTTTTGCTCAAGGGAATAAACATTCTTTTCAAGTACATAAGGAATATTTATATATTGATCATAAATTTCAAAAAGCAGAAATTATAGTCTATATACATCAATAAATAACACTATAAAATGTGAATCCAGGCTTATAACACAATCTACTCAATAAAATGAGTAAATAATTTTTGAATCAAAGAATAAGTCAAAATTTTAATTACCAACTCATTGAGTAATAATGGGAGTTCTTTTCTTCTTCCCTTTTCCTTCCCTTCCATTCCATTAACAATTCAGTCCTAAAGCTACTAGGTGGGGCATAGCAAGATAGGCATTGGTGTTGATAGTTTATGTTGGAGGGGGGCATTGTGGATCAGTGCTGGGCATGAAATCCTGAATGAAATGAAGAAGACATCCCTATTGAGGAGTAACTCGGCATTAAGTATGAGAGCCCAAGTGAAACAAGGGGGACATTCATGAGGGAGATGATACAGGCTGTGGATCCATGTTGAGTTAGAGTCTAGAGAGCTTTAGAAGGGTTTCTATAAGGAAGAGGATGTGAGGTGCTAGAGTCCAAAAGAGCTAGTGGTGGTGTCCATAATCGAGGTGGCCCAATGTGTGGCATATAAGAGCCTAGCAGACTAAGCAGGGTATCTATGAGAGGGAGAGGCCTCACAAGGTAAGAAAGATGTCTACATGGGGTAAATGTTTGAATTCAAGACATCAGAGCCAGTGTAATGTAAGAAAGTATGAAAGTGGGAGCTGCCTGGCTTTAGGGGATAACCCTAACAGGGTGAGGATGATACCTGGTCAGGTCAGTGGTGGAAGAGTAAAAGAGAGATTGGTTACCTATAATGCAGTAGATCAAATAAATAAATATTTCAAGGATAATGGAAGCCAAGCTTCTCACCATTGTAGGAAAGATTTACAGATATGGAGAGTAAAAGAATTTGAATGAACTCTCTGATGTTGGGTTGGAATTAGAGGTAGCAACTTGAAATTAGAGTTTTCCATATAGATAGATATAAATTATATGTTTGTGTTTGTGTATATATATTTCATATAAGTATTCCATATGTTCCACAGCTCTGAACACTGAGAGACTGGGATCAGTACCACCTAATAGCAATGAGCACATCAATTCCCAGATCTTTCCTAATATGTAATATTTTTTATTAAAAGAATTCAGGGTTTATTTGAGAAATAGCTGATTCCATAGGTAGGAAAGAGAAGGTACAGGATAGACCTGGAACCACTTCTTGAAGGCAGAGATGCCCTCAAAGAATAATAGGTTTATGTCCAAAGGACATAATAGATTTAATGAGTTCCCATTGGCCAAACTGGGGACAATCTGATATTAAAATAAATAATAATAGTAATGGAATAAAATAGGAAACCACAAGTTCACAATGTGACTTATTTGATGTATAATGAAATGTGTCAATACTCAAAAGATCTGCAAAACTCAATGAACCATTATTTTGCAAATGATTTTATAGCATCATGCATGAGTAAAGGACCCATTCAAAGTGTTAGACCAATGGATTTTAATGTAACATAGTACAAAAAGTTCACCAATATGGAATCTGATTTGACATTGCAACTAAGCTTTAAGAAATTATCACTTGTTGAATTTCAATATAATATCAAGGAGGAATATCTATAATTATCTGAAAAGGGAGTTAAAGTTATCCTCCCAAACATTTTGTGTAAGGACATAATTGTGTAAGGACATATTTTCTTCATATAGTTCAACAACCAAAATAAGTCACAACATGTTGGAACACAGAAAAAGATACAAGTCTAGCTATCTTTCCACAAATTAGATATTATAGAGGTTACAAAAGTTTAAAATAATGCCCTTTTTCTCACTAAATATTTTTATTTTGGAAAATACAGTAATTTTTAATAAAAATATGTTATTTATGTTAACATGTAATGTTACAAATGAATAAATAGATATTCTAAGTATTTCTCAGTTTTAATTTCAAATATTCAGATAGACATAATCCACAGAAGCCAAACCTCTATGGGGTCTTTAATTTTTTAGAACGTAAAGGGATTTCTTTCTTTTTTAAAAGATTTTATTTATTTATTTGACAGAGTGAGAAAGGGAGAGCAAGAGTAGGGTGGAGGAGCAGAGGGAGAGGGAGAAACGGACTCCCCACTGTGCAGGAAGCCCTACTTGGGGCTCGATCTGGGGACTCTGGGATCATAACCTGAGCTGAAGGTAGACACCCAGCCAACTGAGCCACCCAGCACCCCTGTAAAGGGATTTCTGACACCAAAATGTTTCAGGATTATTGGACTGGGAAAGTATAGTATCCTTGCTGGACAGCTTTGAAGACCCAGTTAAGATATGTGGTCAATCTGTTCTATGTTTCCTTCAGCCATGTTCAGTGGCAAAAATGTGTGCATAAGTTGGTCATGATTTTTCTTTTTCTTAAGATTTTATTTACTTATTTGAGAGAGAGACAGAGATAGCAAGAGAGAGCACAAGTAGGGAGGAGAGGGAAGAGCAGGCTCCCCGCTGAGCAAGGAGCCCGATGTGGGGCTCGATCCCAGGACCCTGGGATCATGTCCTGAGCCAAAGGCAGCCACTTAATCAACTGAGACACCCAGGAGCCCCAGGCATGATTTTTCTAAACAGAAGTGTTTAAAGTATATTTAAAAGGAGTCCTTATAATGAGTGAATATGGAATTTAATCTGGGTAATGAGTGAAAAGAGATAATCAAGGTGGTGAGAGAGTTGGAGTTTATAAAATGTCAAAGGCTTGCTGTAAGGAAAAGGAAACTGGAAATAAAGAATATGGTAGTCAGAGCATGTAATTAATTAAAATAAACTTATGAAAATATTATATTTTTTGATAATAAGTCTGTGATATGATTGTGAGTGTTGGAGAGACAGTGAAGAACAAGATCACTGAAGAAGAGAAAGTCAAAGGGCACCTGGGTAGCTCAGTAGGTTGAGCACCTGAATCAATTTTGGCTCAGGTGTGATCTCAGGGTCCTGACATTGAGCCTTATGTGTGACTCCCATGGAGTCTGCTTATCCCTCTCCCTCCTCCTCTGCCCCTTCCCCAAATCCCACACTTGCACGCACCCTCTCTCTAAAATAAATACATAAATAAATAAAATCTTTTAAAAAGTTAAAAAAAAAAGGTCAAGGATCTGAGAAACTAGATAGAAGAACATCTTATATATTGAATTTACCAAAATTGAAGCAAGAATAATATTGGAAATAGTGACAGTGAGACTGGCTCTAAAATCATTGAGAAATTTGTCTGAGGGGTGATGTGGTAATTGGTAGATGACACCAATAATAAAAGGCAAAGCATGGTATAGTGTGATGGTATGAGATTCAAAGTTGATTAATAAAATAAATGAATAAGTAAAGAATGGCATATTGAGATGATGGAATATTAGTCACAATTATTTTAAATAATGGTATTCAACAACATGGGGAAATATTTATGTAAGTAGAGAAAAGATTATGTAACAGTTTTCATTGTATGATTCTAGTTTAGTAACATACACAAAATATCTACACTAGAGTGCATATACATATCCTTGTGAGAACTGACAGAAAGTAAAAAAAGACTAAAAAGTTACACACCAAAATGAACATGTCAATTAAGTCTAGATTGTGGCATTAAAAGGAATTATAATTTCTTTGTACTTTGCTATATTTTCCAATTTTTCTATAATGATTATAAATTACTTTTATAATTAGGAAAAAATTAAATTTTTTTTAAGTAAGAGAAAGTAGTTTGGAGCCCTTATAACTGACAATCTTCATGTAATACATTTACTTTTCCATTATTAGGCAAAATAGATTAGTATTTTTCTTAAATATTTTTGCAAAATTCTCTTTAAAGGTGTTAAATGTCCAATCAAATTATTTGGCCAATCCTAGAAATAGACAAAGCCATTCAAATATGGCCCTCCCCCATCATTTTATGGCAGCTAAGATTTCCAATATTAGCATATCGTTTTAGGAACTTTTTATACACAAATATATTTCTTAGAAAAAGTAAAATGTTCTTTAATTAATACACAAGTGATGCTATTTATTTTTGTTTTGTTTTTGCTGTTGATGTTTCATTTTGTTTTTATTAAAATCATTATTCATTGTCACTAAGAAGATAACAAAGTCTTTATTTTTTAAAAGATTTTATTTATTTATTTGAGAGAGAGAGACAGGGAAAGGGAACACAAGCAGGGGCAGGGGCAGAGGGAGAAGCAGACTCCCCATTGAGCATGGAGCCCGATTTGAGGCTTGATTCCAGACCCCTGGGATCAAATCTTTAATGAGTCCATCTTCTACAACTAAGAAGAAAAATCTAAACTTTGAAGGATTTCTGTGGATAGCTCCCAGGGTAGGGGACCATAGTTACTAAGTATAAGTAACATAGGTACTTACTGTTTAGCTATCTTTCTTTAGGTCATTCCTTTCTCTGCTAGATAAAAATCTTTAGCAGCATCACATGCTTTATTTCATGGAATCAGTACTGGCTCCCACTGTCTTAAAAGTTTCCTTGTACAGTCTTAGAATCTTGGCTTATTATTTTTGTCTTTCTCTTTAGATAAGTTGACCCAGGCTATTTACCTTGCTGCTACTAACCAGGTGGCCCCAGTAATTTTCTCCAAAGCCTCACAAAATGCATACCAATAATTTATGCATTATTCCCTTACAAGGAAACCACTGCTTTCTCTATCCCCTCTATTAATTTAGAGAGAAGGCCAAATAACTTCAATGACCGTGGGCACATAGGGGTTGGTAGCTTGAAATTGGCCGTAGTGGATATATTTATACAACAGAAATAGGAAAATGCTACAACTCAGGCCTCTTTTTCTCTCCACAGAACTGGTTACTAGCACTATATTAGAAATTGGCATTAGCTGTCTTTTGAGCTCCCTGGTTTTGTCCCCAACCCATATGTCTGTAGTACTTCATTATGGCAGCCCTAGCTTGAAAAGTTGGGAAGAAGAACTAACAATAGATTCTCTCTATGAACAGATCCATATTTCATTGTCGCTTTGGAACAACCTCATGAATTATGACATGCTTTTCAACTTGTTTATTTCTTTTAACTTCAGTAGAATCTTAGGTCAGTGTTTCTCTGTGATCATGCTCCTTGAACCACCAGCATCTAACTGAGAAGTTAAAATATGGAAGGCTGTGTGCTTTCATAGACTTATAATTATGCCTTAGAATCCATAATTTTAACATCCTTCCCAGTGATTCTGGGATACACAACAGCTTGCTATTCAGTGTCTCAAATGCTCACTTGCATTTAATTGCAATGAAAGTATATACATTTGGCAACTGAAATAGCAAAAGCTATTGAGGTCTAATCCTCCCAGAATAAACATATGAGTTACTACCATATCTCTAAAATGTCTATCTGCATCAAAATTTAATGAAAACATTCAACTATCTACTTTATCTCCCATTTATACTTGAGTTAGAATCAATCTCCTTATATTAGTTTGTTAGGGCTGCCATAATGAAGTGCTACAGACTAGGTACTTAAATAATAAAAATTTATTTTCCCACAGTTCTGGAGGCTAAAGTCCAAGGCTGATGTGTCGGCAGTATTGGCTTCATCTTGAGACCTCTCTTCTTTGTTTGTAGATGGCCATCTTTTTCCCTCTGTCTTCATATGGTCTTCACTTTATGTGTGTCTGTGTCCTGATCTCTTCTTATAAGAAGACCAATCATATTGAATTAGGGCCCTCTCTATTGACCTCTCTATTGACCATCCTTAATTACCTCTTTAAAGTTTCTATTTCCAAATATAGTCACATTCTAAGGTACTTGGGTTTAGAACTTCAAGATATGGATTTGGAGGGAACACAGTTGAGCTCATAAAAATTCCTAAATAAGCGACAAGTAAGAAACATATATAGAAATTTGTACTGAACCATTAAATGTGACACACAGATTCAAGCCTTGGCATATTTAAACATCTTAGCTTGAATATATCTGGCATATTTAAACATCTTAGCTTGAATATATCTGGCATCAACAAATGTTAGCATCTTTGTCACAATGAGCTATCAGCTTGCAGAATGTCTCTGGCATGAATCCAAACACACAGACCTTTAGATTTCATGGAACAATTCATTCACTTAAAAAGATGACGACTAATTCATAAACATCTCGTGGAAAGCTGAAAGCAAAATTATATTTATTCTTTAGTTGATCAACATTTTGATTTGTGATTTGGGGACCTTGGGGGGGAAAATCTTGCTTTGAAGTAGAATTGGGAATCTGTTCTTTCTCTTATATGACTTTCCATAATACATACAAGTTAAACCTCCAGAACAAGAAATTTTCCAAGAAAGCAATACTATTGCAAGCTCTTCCTATCTTTTTTCACATACCTTTAAAAATGTATTGTTCAATTCTAGAGGATCTTCTATTTAGACTATATCTCCTGCCTGAATTTATAACACATAAAAATTTTTATGCCAGACATATGATTCCAAATAATCTTCATGAGAACATTAGCATTTATTTATATCTCTATTCCACATTAAACACATATTTTCTGGCACCTGTCTTACATTTTATGCTAAGAGCTAGAGGATACAGATATGAATAAGTCATGGTTCTGTCCTTGTGGAGCTCACAGTTCAATAAGAGACCCAAATAATGAAACATGTGCTAGGATAGACATAGAATCAGAATGCTATGGGGCAAGGAAAAGAAATAGGTTAACTTTGCCTGAGGGAAGTGGAAGAAGTTTCACAGA
>JAPYYJ010001342.1:0-14317 GCA_028533885.1 Nasua narica | reverse complement strand
GCTTCATATAGACCCAGAGCACTGCTGTAGGCATTTCACAGTGGATTTGGAAATTCACATCTGCAGTAATCTGAATACATGTAAATTACTAACTGAAATAAATTTTACACCACTTGAATATTGTATTCCAAGAATGCATGGATATGGCATCAAAAAACCACAGGGTATAATGATGGTTCTATAGCCCATTCCTCTTAACACCCAAGGCAAATACTTCAAATTATTTTACAGCTTTTCCCAGAACTTCCTCAATATTTTAAACAATATGTCCATCTACTAATGATTGATTCCTAAATCCCAAATACAAGGTCATGATTTGTAAATCAGGCCACTGTGGATGAAGTGTCAATCCTTCCCTTGATAATATATTTATTATATATCAACACTTTTCCCTCCCTTCCCCATTCTGTCAACCAAGTTACATACCACGTTATGTTTAAGGATATGCATCAATGGATTTCTTCCATATCCTAGAATTTATTTTTTGTATATAAAATATATAACCATATTTTGAAACAAAGATGCCATATTATATACATTACTGTATATATTTATACTCATATTACTATAATTTCTTTCACGGAGAATTCAGGGCAACTATATACCTGATGCTGGGAATTATCAAGACATTGTTTTCAAGACAATATTTAGTATTTTTAAGAAAACACCATTTAATGGATTATTTATTTTATTTTTCTCTGTTCTTTGCATCATCTTTGAATACTGTAGCTCATATATAGCGGTTCTAAAAAGTTTTTTAATAATAATATTTACTTAAATATAAATATTTTTTCAACAATTAATCAATGTCATATATGTTTACACAAATTCCCATAAGTGTATGTTGGGTCATCTTATTCCTTTCATTTTCTTATTTGTTCTAAATCTCAAATTTTGTGTTTCAGTGTTGTTTTCTGTTTGATTTCATCAAATTATCATTACATTTGTTATATGAATTTTATTTTTTCTTTTCCAGAATTTTTTTATTTTTATTTTGCACTTCATTTTATAAAACACATGGTATTTATACTTTGGATTTAATAACTTCTCATAGTGCTCTGAAGACTTCAGATTTTTGTAAAGGGTTATTTTATTTATGCCAATTATTTTTAACTCAGTTTGTGTCTGTCTGTATGTCTGTCTTTCAAATAAAAACTTCCTCAACAGTCTGATGGCTTTGGTCTTAGAAAATTATGAGAGACTGAGGCATTCAATCATTTTTTAATTTTTATTAACATACAGTGCATTATTTGTTTCAGCAGAAATTCTTTAATTTAGTGGTTGACTCATTCGTTCTTTAGTAGGATGCTCTTTAGTCTCCATGTATTTGATCTTTCCAACTTTCCTCTTGTGGTTGAGTTCTAGTTTCAAAGCATTGTGGTATGAAAATATGCAGGGAATGATCCCAATCTTTTGGTACCGGTAAATACTTGATTTGTGACCCAGAATGTGATCTATTCTGAAGAATATTCCATGTGCACTAGAGAAGAATGTGTATTCTGCTGCTTTGGGATAGAATGTTCTCTTTTTTTTTTTCTCCCTAAATATGTTTAGTTTAATTTTTCAGTGTTATGTTCTGACTGTTTCTGTGATGTCCATCTGGTCCAGTGTGGCATTTAAAACCTTTATTTCTCCGTTGATCTTTTGCTTAGGTTATATCTCCATTTCATTGAGGCGGTGTTAAAATCCCCCACTATTATTCTATTCTTGTTGATGTGTTTCTTTGATTTTGTTATTAATTGCTTTATACAATTGGCTGCTCCCATGTTAGGAACATAGATATTTAAAATTGTTAGATCTTGGGGTGCCTGTGTGGCTCAGTTGGTTAGGCAACTGCCTTCGGCTCAGGTCATGATCCTGGAGTCCTGGGATCGAGTCCCACATCGGGCTCCCAGCTCCACGGGGAGTCTGCTTCTCCCTCTGATCTTCTCCCCTCTCATGCTCTCTCTCACTGTCTCTATCTCAAATAAATAAATAAAATCTTTAAAAAAATTGTTAGATCTTGTTGGACAGACACTTTAAGTATGTTATAGTGTCCTTTTTCATCTTTTTTTATAGACCTGCCCTTAAAATCTAATTTTTCTGATATAAGGATTGCCACTATAACTTTCTTTTTATGCCCATTAGCACAGTAAATTGTTTTCCACCCTCTCAAATTTAAATCTGGAGGTGTTTTGGAGTCTAAAATGAGTTTCTTGCAGACAACATATTGATGGGTCTTGTTTTGTTTTGTTTTGTTTTGTTTTGTTTTTTTATCCGTTCTGATACCCTGTGTCTTTTGTTTGGGCAATTGAGTCCACTTACATTCAGAGTAACTACTGAAATATATGAGTTTAGTGACATTGTATTTCCTCTAGGGTGACTATTACTGTAAATTGTCTCTGTTACTTTCTGAGCTGTTAATTTTAGGCTCTCTCTTTGCTTAGAGAACCATTTTCAATATTTCCTCTAAGGCTGGTTTGGTGTTTTCAAATTCTTTTAGTTTTGTTTTTATGGAAGCTTTTTATTCACCTTCTATTTTCAGTGACATCCACCTTTTTCCTTTTAAATGCGGATCCTTAAAATTTCTTCTCCCAAAAGTTTCTTAATCTTTTCACCTCTGATTCCACCCCTTACTCTCTTTCTCACTTTCTTTAAATTTATGCAGAAATTACTTCTTCATTATGTTAGTTGAATTTGATGACAGGGGGGTGATATATATAGGACAGAACTCTCACACTTATCTAAAAATGGAAAGGGTTTTAACTACACAAAAGCAATAGTTATAACAATAAGAAAAGGTGCCATAAACTATGTATAATGTTATATAATTATTGAGACATAGATGAACACAATACAGATCTTTTCAGAGAGCTTGAGCAGAGTCATGGGGCTACAATAAAATTTTGGAATATGTTATTATGAAAATAGTTTCTTTAAAGTAAGAAATTTAAATATTGAGTAAGGAGGAGAAAATCCACTTCATCTAAATTATATTTGGCAATAACTATTGATTATAGATTTCTGGAGAAAAAATAAGCATGTAATAATGCTTGGCATGTAAAATGCTCGAGTTGGCAAGCTGTTTACAGAAAAAAAAACCAACAAAAACAAAAAACAAGAGAACAAACGAAAATGATTTATATTTACAGCATGACTGCATAGACTACTATAGATTTGGAAATATTAGGATTTAATTATAAAAGAAAAAAATCATTATCTAAGGATCATAAAATGTTTTCAAAAATGTTTTTATAATTTATGCATTTATATTGACTTAGAACACATACTTAAAAAGTACAAGTCCTTATGTTGATGATAATTAAATTTACATAGAAAAATAAAATATGGGGCTCCTGGGTGGCTCAATGGGTTAAAGCCTCTGCCTTCGGCTCAGGTCATGATCTCAGGGTCATGGGACCCAGCCCTGCATCAGCTTTCTGCTCAGCAGGGAACCTGCTTCCCGCCCTCTCTCTGCCTTAGTCTCTGCCTACTTATGATCTCTCTCTCTGTCAAATAAATAAATAAAATCTTTAAAAAAGAAAAAGAAAATATGGGTATCCTAATAAAGTCACAGAAATATATTATCCTTATAAATTTACAAATTTCCATGAAATATTTTGGAGACAGATATGCCATCAAGATTTTATCTATGATTTAAAAATTGTGGGTTTTTTTCAAAATATGTGTTAAATATTTTAAAAGCTACATTGTGTCCTGAGTAATCACAGTGGAAGTAAAATAATAAATTGAAAAGAGATTATTTTTCTGTAGTTAATATATGTCTCGCTTTAGGGAAAACTAAATTCATGACCTATGGAAAATATTAACCAAACATCTACTGATTTCTTCTTATTGGGGTTATTCCCACCATCAAGAATTGGCCTGTTTTTCTTCATTCTCAGTTTTCTCATTTTCCTCATGGCACTGTGTGGTAACCTGTCCATGATCATCCTCATCCTCCTGGACACCCATCTCCACACACCCATGTATTTTCTACTTAGTCAGCTCTCCCTCATGGAACTGAACTTCATCTTCAACATTGTCCCCAAGATGGCATCTGATTATCTCTCTGGAAACAAGTCTATTTCTTTCATTGGCTGTGGAGTTCAGTGCTTCTTCTTCAGTGTTTTAGCTTGTGCAGAAGGATTAATATTGGCCTCTATGGCCTATGACCGTTATGTGGCAATTTGCTTTCCTCTCCACTATCCCATTCATATGAGCAAGAGAGTGTGTGTGCTGATGATAACAGGATCTTGGATAATGGGCTCAATCAACTCCTGTGCCCACACTGCATATGTCCTCAATATACCTTACTGTCAATCCAGAACCATCAACCATTTCTTCTGTGATATCCCTGCCATGTTGACTCTGGCCTGCATGGACACCTGGGTCTATGAGTACACAGTGTTTTTGAGCACCACCCTTTTCCTCGTGTTTCCTTTCATTGACACTGCATGTTCCTATGGCCGTGTCCTCCTTGCCATCTGCCACATGCAGTCAACAGAGGAGAGGAAGAAGGCCTATTTGACCTGCAGCACCCACCTCACCGTGGTGACTTTCTACTATGCACCCTTTGTTTACACTTATCTACGCCCAAGATCCCTACGATCTCCCACAGAGGACAAGGTCCTGGCTGTCTTCTACGCCATCCTGACCCCAATGCTCAACCCCATCGTCTACAGCCTGAGAAACAAGGAGGTGATAGGGGCCCTGAAAAGAGTGATTCTGAGAGTCTGTTCTATAAAAATGAAACAAAGTCCTCACGTGTTCTCTGTTGCTTAGAAGTACATTAATTTCATCTTGTACACTCCTAAAGAACAATGCCATTTCAGGATTGATGGCAGGGATTACATTAATCTAGCAAATGAAAATAGTAGACATTTGGCAAAAGAATTATATATTCCCAATCACTCTATTTTTGTGGTATTTTTTCTTTCTTTCTTTCTTTCTTTCTTTCTTTCTTTCTTTCTTTTCTTTTTTTTACAAATGATTCATTAACTGCAAGTTGAAGTCTAAAAGGCACAAATATTCTCAATAATACAAATACCTAACAATACAGTAAGTAGGAACACAATAGCCAAAATATGGAAAGAGCCCAGATACCTGTCGAGAGATGAATGGATAAAAAAGATGGTGCATGAACAATCAATCTTGTAACAATGAGAAATTAAAATAAACATATTTGGGGAGAAACAAAAATTCTCCTCTAACGTTTTTAGTTATTTCTCCCTTTCCCTTTGCCCCTCCCTCCACTCCTCTAAAGAAAAATAAAACAATAAAAAAGTGTACACTCAAAAAAAGATAGATAGATAGATGATAGATAGATAGATAAATAGATAGATAGATAGATAGATAGATAGATAAATAGATAAAAATATAAATCTATGTAGAGATGTATGGATATAAAAACAGAATGAAATCTTGACATTCCAATGAGATGCATGAAAGTAAAGGGTATTACACTAAGCAAAATCAGTCAGTCTGAGAAAGACAAATACCATATGATTTCACTCATATATGAATTCAAGAAACAAAGGAGAAAAGGAGAGAAAAGAGAGAGGAAAACCAATAAATATACCTTTAACTCTAGAAAACAAGCTAATGGTCACCAGAGGGATAGATGTGGGGCTTGGGTTAAATAGGGAATGGAGATTAAGTAGTGCACTTGTGATGAGCACCTGGTGTTGAATGAAAGTGTTGAATAACCACATTATACACCTAAAACTTATATCACACTGTATTTTATCTAACTGGAATTAAAATAAAATTAAAAAACAGGTAAGTGGTGACAAATGATGTAATTTCATGTACAATGGACAATTTGTTTGTGTAGCAAGCATAGAATGCCGTCACAATACTTTTCTTCAATAAAGCTGAAATGTGTAACATAATTCGCACTGTATTTAATTGTTGCAAATGGTTCCCAGTGTATACACCTCGAAACATTTAGGACCTTTATTATTTTTTTATCTGTATCAGTGACCAATCCTGCTATTGACTGATTAATAAAGTAATATAACTTAATTGTCCTTACAAAAATTAGCATTTATATCCATAAATATAACACACACACATATAAAATGTAAACCTAAAATGGAAATCCATGAACTATAAAGAAACAAATAACTTCAGCACATGTGAAAGTGGAGAATTCCTGTTTCAAGCCAACCCCTATCTTAGCTAAGGTTTTGTGAGATTTCCCACCCACAGTAGACAGACACGTTATAGAACTGCGGTGACACTATTATGTTTTGATGACCTTCAGAAAGGGGTCTTCTATGTTCTCCATGCCACCAGTGGTTCCTATCCTAACCATAATCATCCTTAGTTGTCTGCACAACATCAGCTTTGCTGCTTAGAGCTTGTCAGGTTCAATTTAATTGTAAATAGAAAATGCCTAGTAACCATCAAAGTTCTAAAGCCCATTATTCTTAATGCACCATTGGTCACCTTGTGATACTCACCACTGTGGCCATTTCATTGTAATCTGCAGCCATTCATATAAAAGTGATTTAGCACAACAGTGTTTCCAACGTTTTTTTAATAAGTGTACTAATGCTTCGGGTCCCTGGGTGGATCAGTGGATTAAGCATCTGACTCTTGATTTTGGCTCAATCTGAGATGGAGCCCCAATCCTGGTGTGGAACCTCTTTAAGATTATTTCTCTCTTTCCCTTTGCCCCTCCCTCCACTCCTCTAAAGAAAAATAAAACAATAAAAAAGTATACAGATGTTTATATTCTCGTAAAAATTTTAAAAAAGTATCATTTAAAAGGCATTGTGAGAGGGATGCCTGGGTGGCTTAGTGGGTTAAAACCTCTTCCTTTGGCTCAGGACATGATCTCAGGGTCCTGGGATCAAGCCCTGCATCTGGCTCTCAGCACAGTGGGAGGCCTTCTTCCCCTCTCTCTCTGCCTGCCTCTCTACCTACTTGTGATCTTTCTCTCTCTGTCAAATTAAAAGAAAAGGCATTGTGAGAAGGAAGGGAAGGGTGAATGGGGAGAAATTGGAAGGGGCGATGAACCATGAGAGACTGCAGACTCTGAGCAACAAACTGAGGGTTTTGGAAGGGAGGGAGTGGGGGGTTGGGCGAGCCTGGTGGTGGGTATTGGAGGAGGGCAAGTATTGCATGGAGTAATGGGTGTGGTGCATGAACAATTACTCTTGTAACACTGAAAAAATAAAATAAACATATTTGGAAAAAAAATAAAAAAAGTAAAAGGGATGCCAGCTTCTTTGCATATTATTGTATTTTGTTGTCAATGCTAGGCACCCATAGATGTTCATTTAACTAATCCAGGATGAGGTTCCCTGGCCTGGTCACCTGTTTTATTGGTAAATACCTTCCTGTATTTAAACTTAGCCCAGGAAAACAGTGTTTCTGTCTTCATAAATGTAAGTCAAATATATTCAGTAACCATATTAGGATAATAAATCCATTTTTTTAAGAGGGGAAGAAAAGGTGATATAAGTTCACTCTATTTGGCTTTCAATCCAGAATTATTTGATTTAGAATCCTATTAATAGTTATTTTTTTAAGGGGGATGGGGAGACCAGAAATGCCTTTCACTCTTTCTGTGCTGGGAACACATTGCAGTTTAGATACCTGACACTGAGGGTCTTTCATGATAAGCACCAGTGGGCAGGACTGGGGTTACAGGGCGGTAACTGAAGCACTTGCCCTTCCCCAGAAATACTGTCTGGGAAGTACAGGAAGGGGAGTTCTTATCCACCCACTGGGTCCCTCTAGGTTTTCATACCTTCAGGGGGAGCAGATATGCCAAGGGGTCCCCTGAGATGTGCTCCTGTCACAGAAACAGACCACGAAACTTTAAAGTCTTGAGCATAGACTCTGAAAATGAGATAAAACTAACTGTACCACTTGCTTCCATGCATTTAAATGTTTTCTCTGTGTGGATGTCTCATGATTCGCTTTTTTTTTTCTTGTTGCCACACATCGCTGTTCCTGACACAGTGATGCATGTGTCTCACGCAGGTTGTGTGTGTTGGTTTTATATGTTTCTATAATCACGACTCTTAACTGAAAATCTGTTTCGGTAAAGTGTTTTCTGTGTCTCTGTAAACAACACCAAATTATGCTTCTAACCAAGAACCAGTCTAACCTGATAAATAAAACTGATTCATTTCTTGGATTATGCAGACTTGATTTATACATAAGACACCTCCATGAAAGTAAATTTGACAGAAAATTCATAAAATACAGTCTTCAGTTACCAGCTACTTTGAAGTGTAAACCAATAAGGGGCTTCATAAGTGGGTCTGTAACCTGAGACAAAGCTTTGTAAAAGTGTAACATGAACCAGAAAGACTGGGAGTTCCATGAGGGCAGGAGCTCAGTGCCTTCTCCTTCCCCCTCAATCTCCAGCAGGTAGAGCAGGTCAGTAGATACTGGTTCTCCCAGCTGGGAAAGAGTTAGTGTGTATTGTATGTATGTATTTTATTTATTTATTTATCTTTATTTGGAACTGATACTCAAGGATGTGCAAGTAGCAAAGTCAAGAACCAGGAAAGGGCACCACAGGGGTGGCTGCAGAACTAGAAGGGGGAGCAGGACAGAGAGGAATACAGAGGGAGAAGTGCAGTTGGAAGGTGACCCCTCACCTTGGACAGAACTGTGGGAGTGGGGAGGAGTCTGGCAGAAAGTAGTCAAGACTACTGGAATTCCTTCCCAAGGAAGAAATAAGGAGAGAGATGCACTAGAATAGAGAGCTACAGCCACCTCCCTCCCACATGCAAGCCCAAAAACTCTGCTGGCAAGGAGCACAGGGGGCTCCGGCTGAGCAAAAGCTCTTGGGTTGGATGAGAGTAGCAGGTGTCACAGGAGCATGAGCCCTGGGGCAGTCAGGGAGTTCCTGAGAACCCATCACATGGGTACCTGAGCCCCTCAAGCAGGAACCAGGGCCAGTGATCCCTAGAGGGGGCCTCTGAGCTGCCCTGCCCAGGTCCCACATTGCTAGGCCTATGTCCTGCAGGGCCTTGGCGAGCATGAGGACAACATAGCTGGAGAGGTAAATGTGTACTGGAGTGAGAGCCCAAGGCTGGTGCCATGGATCGCCAGGAACTGTTGGACAAAGAGTGGGCACATTGTCCTAGCAGGTCCCCAGGGCCAGGATATGGAGATGGAGTCAGCACCCATTCCTTCTCTCTCCATCCTGCAAGTGCACTGGGCTACCCATGCCTGTGCTGCCCAACGTGCCACCCCTTCAGGTAGGGTGTGTAGGGTGTGTCACACTGAGAGGAACCTTGTCTGCCCTGTGACTGGGTGGGGATCAGGGGTTGACTCCCAAAGGTTCTCAATGACCCCAGGAGGCCAGAATGGTGGTGGGCATTTGGCACTTGTTTCCTATTATGAAATGTATCCCCCTTCTGCCCACTTCTCCCCACAGGGACAAATATCCCCTGTGCCCAGATGGGGCTTCTGCAGACATACCCAGGAGCACTTAAACATCCCACATTCACTTTCTCCCTAGTCTGGTCCACCAAGTTCTGACAACTGCCCAGATCTGAGCAGGGGAAGTGCTCAATGGGTGGGGAAACTCCCCAGTATCTGTGGAGGTTTAACCAGCATGTCCCCCACCAGGAACTACACCAAGGATGCACTAGCTGAAGCCTCCCTCCCTGTCCTCTGGGGAGATGGGCGGGGCAGGAAGCCAGAGGGCCTGGGTACACCTGGGCCAGGACGACAGTTACCTGCCAGATTGGTGTGAGTCTTTTCTAAAGTGGGGGAACTCTGGTGGGGGTCGTCCTCTGCCTTTTACAAACCCTAGTCATTGATTAACATGCGTGAAATGTGCTTTCCATCATCTGTGCCTTTATCTAATTGCAGACATTCTGAGTCTGTTTATGACCTCAGGTGAAAATAGAAGAAAAGAAAGGTCTGGTCATCATTACTGCTGACACTACTACCACCTCCTGACGATGCACAGGAGAAGAATAAGGCACAAACAAGTCAGCTTCCAGAGAAAGGGAGTAGGGGATGGCAGTAGATAAAACTGTCACCCCGAACAACTCCTCAGTCTCATAATCATTAGAAAGTAGTTAACAATGAACAAAGAAGCCAGAATAGGTCACACATTGACAATGAGCTTTGCAGATAAATAAGAAGAAAGGCAAAATATGTCTGGTCACATAGTGCATGACCTGTAGTGAGCAAACCCAAACAAAAGTGTCATCTAACTAATTGCTGGTGCTATCCTGGGAAGGGGAGATAATGGAAAAATGAAGCAGTTGGCATTCTGCCCAGAGGGGGCCAGGCATTACCAGCTGCTCAGCTTCAAGGACATATATGGCCTCTCCCCCAGAGGCTCATTCCCAGTACCTGTTTTTCTTAAAGCTATATCTAATCATGCTTGGTAATTACTATAATTCCTTTTTTTTTTTTTTTTACCAAATATGTTTATTTTATTTATTTTTAATGTTACAAGATTGATTGTTCATGCACCACACCCAGTGTTCCATGCAATACGTGCCTTTCTCAATACCCACCACCAGGCTCGCCCAACCCCCCACCCCTTCCCCTCCAAATTCCTCAGTTTGTTGCTCAGAGTCTATAGTCTCTCCTGGTTCATTGTGCCATCCATTTTCCCCCATTAACCCTTCCTTTCCGTCTCATAATGCTCTCCATGATTTTCTTTATACTCCAAAAGTGTGTGAGACCAAAAGATAATTGACTCTCTACGCTTGACTTATTCCACTCTGCATAATCTCTTCTAGTACCATCCATGTTGATAGAAAAGTTGGGTATTCATCCCTTCTGATGGAGGCATAATATTCCATTGTATATATGTACCACTTCTTCCGATCCACTCATCTGTTGAAAGGCATTTTGGTTATTTCCAGTTTGGGAATTTTGGCCATTGCTATTATGAACACTGGAGTATATGTGGCCCTTCTTTGTACTACATCTTCTTCTTTGGGGTAAACACCGAGTAGTGCAATTGCAGGGTCATAGTGTAGCTCTATTTGTAATTTCTTGAGGAAGGAATCGCCACACTTTTTTCCAAAATGGCTGCACCAACTTGAATTCCCACCAACAGTGGAGGAGGGTTCCCCTTTCTTCCACATCCTCTCCAGCATTTGTTGTTTACTATTTTGTTGATTTAGGCCATTCTAAATCACCTTACATTCTGGTGTAAGGTGGTATCTCAGTGTGGTTTTGAGTTGAATCTCTCTGATGGATAAAGATGATGAACACTTTTTCATGTGTCTGTTAACCATTTGTATGTCTTCATTGGAGAAGTGTCTGCACACGTCGTCTGCCCATTTTTTGATGTGATTATCTGTTTTGTGAGTGTTGAATTTGAGGAGTTCTTTATAGATTTAAGATTCAGACCTTTGTCTGTAGTGTCATTTGTGAATATCTTCTCCCATTCTGTGGCTTGCCTGTTTGTTTTCTTTTCTGTTTCCTTTGCTGTGCAGAAGCTTTTTATCTTGATGAAGTCCCAAGAGTTCATTTTCACTTTTGTTTCCTTTGCCTTTGGAGATATGTCCTGAAAGAATTTGCTGTGGCTAATGTCACAGAGGTTACTCTTTATGTTCTTCTCTAGGGTTTTGATAGATTCATGCCTTACGTTGAGGTCTTTCACCCATTTCAAGTTTATCTTTGTGTAAGACAATGGTCAAGTTTCATTCTTCTACATATAGCTGTCCAATTTTCCCAGCATCATTTATTGAAGAGACTGTCTTTTTTCCACTGCATGTTTTTGCCTGCTTTGTCGAAGATTATTTGACCATAGAGTTGCGGATCTATCTCTGGGCTCTCTATTCTGTTCCACTGTTCTATATGTCTGTTATTGTGACAGTACCATGCTATCTTGATGATCACAGCTTTGTAGAAAAGTTTGAAATCAGGCAATTTGATGCGCCACTTCTGTTTTTCTTTTTCAACAATTCCTTAGCAATTTGGAGACTTTTCTGGATTCACACAAATTTTAAGATTGTTAAAGCTCTTTGAAAAGCTGGTGGAATTTTGATTGGGATGGCATTGAAAGGATACATTTATCTGGGCAGTATAGACATTTTAAAAATGTTTATTCTTCCAATCCATGAGCATGGAATGCTTTTCCACGTTTTTGTGTCTTCTTCAATTACTTTCATGAGAGTTCTGTACTTCCTCGAATACAGATAATTTACCTTTTTAATTAGGCTTATTCCCAGGTATCTAATGGTTCTTGGTGCTACAATAAATAGATTCAATTCTCTAATTTCCCTTTCCATATTTTCATTGTTAGTGTATAGGAAAGCAACTTATTTTTGTGCATTGATTTTGTCTCCTGACAAATTACTGAATTGCTGTATGAGTTCTAGTAGTTTGAGGGTAGAGTCTTTGGGGTTGTCCATATAAAGTATCATGTTATTTGTGAAGAGAGAGAGTTTGACTTCTTCATTGCCAATTTGAATACCTTTTATTTGTTTTTGTTGTCTGATTGCTGTTACTAGGACTTCTAGTACTATGTTTAATAAGAGTGGCGAGAATGGGCATCCTTGACGTGTTCCTGATCTCAAAGGGAAGGCTGTCAGCTTTTCCCCATTGAGAATGATATTTGCTGTGGGCTTTTCATAGATAGATTTATGATGTTGAGGAATGTTCCTTCTATCCCTATACTTTGAAGAGTTTTAATCAGAAACGGATGTTGAATTTTGTCAAATGCTTTTTCTGTATCAATTGAGAGGACAATGTGTTTCCTCTCTCTTCTTTTATTGATTTTTTCTATCAAATGGATTGACTTTCGAATGTTGAACCGCCCTAGCATCCCAGGAATAAAACCACCTGGTCATGATGAATAATCTTTTTAATATGCTGTTGCATCCTATCAGCTAGGATCTTGTTGAGAATCTTGTCATCCATATTCTTGAGGGATATTGGTCTGAAATTCTCCTTTTGGATGGGGCCTTTGCCTGTTTTGAGGATTAGGGTCATGTTGGCTTCATAGAAAGAGTCTGGAAGTTTTCCTTCTGTTTCTATTTTTTGAAACATTTTTAGGAAAATACGTATTATTTCTTCCTTGAATGGTTTGAAGACTTCCCCTAGGAATCCGCCCAGGCCCTGAACTCTGGTTTTTTGGGAGGTTTTTTGATCACTGCTTCAAACTCATTAAAAATATTGGTCTATTCAGGTTGTCCATTTCTTCTTGTTTCAGTCCTGGAAGATTATGGGATTCCAGGAATGCATCCATTTCTTCTAGGTTGTTTAGCTTATTGGCATAGAGCTGTTGATAGTAATTTTTGATGATTCTTTATATTTCCTATGGATTGGTCATGATCTCTCCCCTTTAATTCATAATTTTGTTAATTAGGGTCCTCTCTCTTTTTTTTTTTTTTTTTGGATGAGTTTGGCCACTGGCTTATTGATCTTATTGATTCTTTCAAAAAACCAACCTCTGGATTAACTGATACGTTCTACTCTTTCTTTAGTTTCTAACACGTTGATCTCTGCTCTAATCTTGATTATTTCCCTTCTTGTGCGTGGGGTTGGCTTGATTTGTTGTTGATTTTCCAGTTCTTTAAGATGTAAAGAGAGCTAGTATATTTCAGGGTTTTCAATTTTTTTAGGTGAGGCTTGGATGGCTATGAATTTCTCCCTTATGACTGCCTTTGCAGTATCCCACAGGTTTTGAATCATGTATCTGCATTCTCATTGGTCTTCATGAATTGTTTAAGGTCATCTTTGATTTCATGGTTAATCCCAGCATTCTTGAGCATGCTGTTCATTAACCTCCAAGTGTTTGAATTCCTTCCATACTTTTTCTTGTGGTTGAGTTCCATTTTTAAAGCATTTTGGTCTGAGAAAATGCAGGGAATCATCTTAATCTTTTCATATCATTTGAGACCTGATTTGTGGTCCAGGATGTGGTCTATATCGGAGAAAGTTCCATGTGCGCTCGAGAAGAAAGAGTATTCTGTTGTTTTAGAGTGGAATGTTCTGTATATATTTTTGAGGTCCATGTGGTCCAAAGTGTCCTTCAAAGCTCTTGTTTCTTTATTTTCTGTTTAGATGATTTGTCAGTTACTGAGAGTGGCATGTTAAGATCCCCTACCATTAATGTATTCATATCAATATGACTCTTTTGATTAACAGTTGGCTTATGTAGTTGGCTGTTCCTCTATTGGGGGCATAAATATTCACAATTGTTAGATCTTCTTGGAGGATAGACACTTTAAATATGATGTAGTGTCCTTCTGTATATCTGACTACAGTCTTTAGCTTAAAATCTAATTTATCTGATATGAGAATTGCTACCCCAGCTTTTTTTGAGGCCCATTGCCATGAAAGATGGTTATCCATCCCTTTACTTTCAATCAGGATGTATCTTTTG
>JAPYYJ010001341.1:0-14317 GCA_028533885.1 Nasua narica | reverse complement strand
AATGTGAAGCTGATTGCTATAAATCCAAAAACCTTTCACTAAAATATGCAATCAGTCCCCCCATGTCGGATTAGAATGCTCGATCTTGAGAAATGTATCTCATTGCACTTTCTTAATTGTTATTCAACACTAGAACTCTATGGAATGCTGAATTCACACTGAGAGAGAAATCTGAATATGAGAAACCAGATGTTCAGGGTGCCTGGGTGGCTCAGTGGGCTAAAGCCTCCGCCTTTGGCTCAGGTCATGATCTCAGGGTCCTGGGCTCGAGCCCCACATCGGGCTCTCTGCTCAGCAGGGAGCCGGCTTCCCTCTCTCTCTGCCTGCCTCTCTGCCTACTTGTGGTCTCTCTCTGTCAAATAAATAAATAAAATCTTAAAAAAATAAAATAAAAAATAAATAAATAAATAAAAATAAAAACAATTACAATAAAGTAGGCTTGTTCTGTAAACAGCTTATTCTTTAAAATACCAAGAAAATCAATAAACATGGCAAATAAGGGAGGAAGGTAAAATAAACAGCTTTAATAAAAATTCAGAGGAGATAAAAATATTTATAAGCCATAACTTGATAAAAAATAGAAAGATTAATAATATCCAGGGTTGAAAAGCATAAGGAAGCAGATACCTTAATTACTCGGTAGGTAAAATCATTAACTGATAAAAAAAAAAAACTTCTAGAACACAATTTGGTAATATTCACCGAAATTTGAGAAGTATGTTTTCTTGGACTAGCAATTATACTTTCATGAAGGAATCTAACGAACGGAAATACCTACGTACATAAAGATGAATTTACAGCGGCCACTCATAACAGCAAAAACTACATACATAAATCTACTAGCAGAGTCGCAGATAAAACAGCGTATGATGCAGAATAGAACACCACATGATCACTAGAAATTAATGAGGTTAACATTTTTCTACTTATGAAGAGATCTTCAGCACCTGTCACGACAAAGGAAAGGCAACAGAATAAAATAGATAATAAGGAAAGACGAGACACGATGTAATCACACACATGCACAGGAAGCAAAAGGAAATGGGGAGCCGGCCAAGCCTCAGGCTGGGTCACTCGAAGGGAGTGAAGCATCCGAACGGGGAGAAATGACAGAGGGTTCTTCTTTGTAGTTTTTCTACACGTGTATATAGTCCCATAAAGTTTGAAATTCTTTCAGAAAATATTTTTAAGTTGTGTCTGGGTAATAAAGATGTTTAAGTATTATGTGCAAAAATACATTATACAAATGTTAGAGATGCCATCCTCATATCTATCTAAGGTCATAACGTTTTAGGGACCAATTGGGCTTTGAGATCATCTCCTTATAATTCCTCGTGTATGAAAGTTAAAACTGGGGGCCAAACAAGTGATTTTTACAAGGATAGCAAACCATAAGAGCTCCAAAATACACATATACACCATCGACAGACCTATATAGTATCAACACAGTTCTCATGAAAGAAATGTCCTGCAGAAATGTCCACCTATAGGTCTGTGAGCTTCCAGTAATAATGCTCCTTGTCTCGAGTAAAGATCATCAATATTCTGACTCTACTCAAAAACTTACTGTCCCTTTCTAAACAATGTATCAACTGTATCTTTTCCAAGATTTTCTAAGAACCCCATATAACTGTACCACAGTAACTCTATTTCTCTCATGCAGTTAATTTACAAAGCTCTTCCTCAACTATTGCAACCTGTACCCAAAGACTGGCACTTAAAAAAAAAAATCCTAGGTGAAAGCTTTTGTTTTCTACAATATTCAAGAATTTCTAAAATACTTTTCATTTTATATTCCTCGGGGCCCTTGTAATACGAAGACACCTGTGAGAAATTTCATGACTCAGGATCAGGCATTAGTTTACTTCCTAACACTAGGAATGGAACCAGTTTTGTGCCCCAGCCTAGGAGACACTGGCAATGTCAAGGGATATTTTGGACCTTAACAACTGCGTAGAGGAAGTGCTCCAAACAGACCCCCAAACACATACTACTGTGGTGCCAGCTGCACCGGTGCTGAGGCGGGAACACTGGTGCAGCTGGAAAACGACCTTCACGGCCTGTCACAGTGTCCTCCCGCTGGGCTGCCGGGCGTCCAGAGCCCCGGCAGGTGGCCGACCCGTGGCACGTCTGTCCCCCCCTTTCCTCGCTCATCGCTCTGCTCCTTCCCCACCGCCCCCCCCCCCCACGCTGTGCGACCTTCCACTTAGCAGTGAGCACCGTTCTGCGAAAGTATCAGGGACGCCTATTTCTATACCTTTCTTCAGGTAAGGGTCACACAATTTCACTGTAATACTGTATCAAATCAAAGTCCAGGTAGTATTCTATACATGAAAAAACAGTACTTCTTACCTTAAACAAACAGCGGCATACGTATTCGTAGACCAGATGTTTCAGTGAGCTGATAAGAGACTGAATTCTCTGCTCTGTGTTTTCAGAATCCTGTAGGTAACAATTGGAAAACTTGAAAAACCATTAGGAAATGTATCAACATTTAGATGATACCCCACAGCATCAACACCTATAAACCGTTCCTCCAGGCTCGAAGCTGACTCGGGTACAATTATCTTTGTCAACTCAAGGGTCCAGACAAGTGCATTAAATTTGTACAGTACAATAAAAATATTTGATGCATTTTTCTTTAATGCACAGAGTGAAGGCTTTCAATGAATGAAAATTACAGTCAATTTCCAATAATACAACATGAACTGAATTTGATAATACCACTTTGACACCTAATGGCCTTAAAATACGATATGAGTATGGGTTAAACCATTTCATTCCTTGTATTATAATGAGTAATGCAGCCCCAAAACAGGGTGACCCAAACCACCCGATATAGAATTTTCTCATCCTCAATGTAAGAACCTGAGCAATCTTAAACTACACGTTCCACGTTCACTAAGGATGAACAATAACTTGGATGTTGATGCTGTTTACGAAATCGTCCCACCATTACTTTTTCCTCTCTTCTGTACATCTGTATGGTGTGGGACTGCCACGTCTGGAGAACACCACCAGAGGAGCTCCTTCTGCTTACTGAAGGAGGGCTTGGTGTGGACGCGGGCGGAGGGGGACCGTCAAGGCTGCTCTGTTCCCCAGGTGGGACAGAGTTCTCCATGTCCCCTCAGGGAGCACCTGGAAACAGGCCGTGAATGTTCAGCCCTGGTGCACTAGTGAGGCTAAATTTTCCTGCTTCCTTATGACTGAAACTGACAAGAGAAAACCTCCCACGACAACTACGTCCAGGATAAGCAGGGCGAGTGGTGACACCGACACAAAACCCCAGGGGCTGGTGCTCAGATGCGGCGGCCCCAGCCGGCCCCGGGGTTCCTGTCCTGCCGGAGAACTCCCGTGGCAACCTCCTGACCCCTTCACTACTGCTTCTCAAAGATCGCACGTGACAGTGAGACACTCCCCGGCGAGAAGGAGCGCGCTGCTGCCAGACCTCAGGGACCTCCAGCACACTGGAGAGCAAGTTTAGTGCTCTAGACTCGAAGTTACAGCGCCTTTCCAAATAAACTCAAACACACACACGCACACACACGCACACATGCACACACATGCTCACAGACATACGCACACATACAGACATACACACACATACACATACAAGACAAACACATGTGCACACATAGACACATACACACGCACACACAAGCACACATGCACACACACATACACACAAACATGCATGCAGACGCACATATACACACACATACACATGCGCACACAAGACATACACACACGTGCACACAGACATACACATACAAGACAAACACATGTGCACACAGACACACGCACATACACAAGCACACATGCATACACACACATACACACAAACGTGCACGCAGACGCACATATACACACACAAATACACATGCGCACACAAGACATACACACACGTGCACACATATGCACACGCATGCTCACACACATACGGACACACACACAAACAAGCACACATGCATACACACACACACACAAACGTGCACGCAGGTGCACATATACACACACAAATACACATGCGCACACAAGACACACACGTGCACACATACACATACAAGACAAACACATGTGCACACAGACACACGCACACACAAACGTGTGCACATGCACCCATGTGCATAACATGCATATACACACGCACACACAAGACACACACATGCACACATGTACACATACGCACACACACACACGCATATATATACACACACACAAGGCACAAACACACACACGTGCACACATACACACATGCACGATACAACCGCACAAACACACGTGCACGGGCACATACATGTGCGTGCGTACAAAACCATGCACGCACACACGCGCGCGCACATGCACACACAGAGGCAGCGTTATTCAGGAGCACACTATCAAAGACTGCCGGGTCCTGCGGGGACATGGAGCTACGCGACACAATAACCAGCGTTCTCTCTGGGTTCAGGCAGAACTGCTAACCTCTTCATCAGCTCTCATACTCCTTCAGAGTCACTGATTTTTAACAGGAATATTTTTTGACTAAAGGACAAGAGAGAATTTAAAATGAACTTATAATTGTGTACTTTCTAAGTAATTTATGAGAAATTTATCATGCAAAAATTATTGGAAGATCTAATATCCACAGTGGGTGGAGACACAGATGGACAAGGCGCCCTCACTGCCTCAGTTTACATGCCAACAGCATGTGTCCCCAAAGGTAATGAGACAGCATCTGTCTGAGAGCTCACAGATGGGCACCTTGGTCCCAGTCATCCAAGTATAGGAATTTCACTCAGAAGAAGACTAGAGAAGCAGACCACTGAAAAAAGAGAAACCATCACCGTTTGCAGCTGTCTGAAAACATACGCCCTTTCTCTGACACCCTCCTGCCAAGAGGTGAGCCCCCCCAGCTCCCCGCACACTCTCATCACGGCAGCTTCAGCCCAACGGCACCCAGCACGGCTGACACTGACCCCAGGCTGACTTACAACAGCTCCTACCTGACGCTCTGGGACACAGGTTGGGCCCCAGCACGTCCTACCAGATATCGCCACTCTGTGCTGCGAGGAAGCCAGCTTGGCATCCCCGTCACGCGGCCCTCCGGCCCCAGGCACCCGGCGTGCAGGTGGAGCCCCCCTCCAACTCTTTCCCGCGTGTCCCAGCCGAGATCCCCAAACACTGTCAAAGAGAGGTGAGCCATCTCTGCTCGTCCCGGACCACATCCCCAGGGAAGCCATGAGCCAAAGAAAACCACCATGTGATCGGCCGAGCCCGGGGTCAGAAAACATGCACAGGGCACGTGCGTGTGGGGCTCACAGCTTCTGGCCTCGCGACCCTCCCCCACGCTGTGCGGCTTCCCACGGGGGGGCGTGAACGCTGTCTGCGCTGTACCAAGGCTTACAGGAAACAGCGCGTGATACCTTTGGGTGAAGACCCCTCCATCTGTTAGCAGCCTCATCCGGTAACGCAGAGGACAGTCCTCTAGCCGGCTTAGCTCCAGGACCTGGCGCGGGCCACAGCCTCAAACAACCGACAAGGACATTTTCAATGTTGTTTTCCCCAAGGAATGAGATTATGCAGATAATTTCTTAGCCTTATACCATTTTAATGATAATCTATTACTGATTGATTTATACTCAGAATTGAAATCCTTTCCATTAAGAGGACTCTCGCACTGGGATAGTTGGCTAAGAGCATATGGCACAATTCAGGAGCTGGTTCCTTTACATACAATTTGAAGTTGTTCCGTGTGGCCTTCTGAAAGAGAATTCTAAACAAGTTTTCGCAAGAAATTCTTCCTCTACACTAAGCCCCTGGTCAAGGGATCCGTCCCTGCGAGCGGTGGGGTAAGGACGGCATACCTGCTTGCTCTGCAGAGCTCGCTGGAAAAGCCGGAGAAACGCTGCCAGACTAAAGCGGTACATGTTGTTGATCTTGGACAAGTCGGAGATGATGAAGTACATCTTGCTGGCGCTCTCGGCCAGGGGAAGGTAGGCGTCCCGCTCCTGCGGACCGGAGGGTGGGGGGCAAAGCATCTTAGCGCTGGTGCTCTCTCCAGGCACCTAGAAGCCACTGGGCTCTGAGCCACCGCTCTCCCCGTCCGCCCGCCTGGGGACACCCCACCAGCCCACTGGGCCCTTGGTCCCCCTACAGGACTGAGCGCCTGCAGTTAAAGACGTCTCCCGCTCCTGGAGGCACGAGCGGCCAAGAGCACTGGCACAACGGAGCAGGTAAGAGAAAAGGTACGCAATCGTGACCCGAGAATAAGCCGTGAGACCCTGTGTTCGGGAACCCACACAGGGTCGCCAGAGCGCAGGGCACCGCCACCCCCGAGGGCGAGGAGCTTGCTGACCCGAGTGTAGAGTGGGGGGGGGGGGTGCTGGCGGCGAGCCTGGAAGTGGCACGGTTCGGCACCAGACAGAACGAGCCCGTGAGCACAGGGACTCCCCGGGTCAGAAGGGAAGGGGCTCCGGGGGGTGCATGGCCCCAGGTTCCCAGAGGGACTCAGAAGTCACTGTGATCCAGCGCCAGGAGGGCAGCCGTGATGCCAGGAATGCTCCGGGGCTGACTTGGTGATGTGTGTGCAGGAGGAGAGAGCGGGGAAGGCTGAGCCCGGCGCTACGGACAGAGAAGGAGCCGGGCGGCGGGAAGCCAGGCGGCCAGAAGCCAGGCAGCTGGGGTAGCAGGGGCCGCACACCTGCTCCTATTCTGGCTCCCCGGGGGCACGGGCTGCCCAGCACTCCAGGGGAAAGACCCACAAAGACTAAAAGGACGCCGTCTGCGGGGGCCATGGGGAGGCTGCAGCCGGGAAGTGCACGGTAATAACCCTACTCTGTTCGGGAGGGTCTGTCCGCCTTCCAGCAAAGCTCCATCACCAGAGTGCAGGCGAAGAAAAGACGGACTGTTCTGCACTTGGGTTAGGATTTTGCAAAACGGGTCATCAAAAGAAAGGCAGAAGGCATTTTAAGGCATCGCATCTTAAGGGAAGAAAATGTTTTTAATGGAAAAGACACCTTACAACTCTTAATATACTGATCGTGCCTTAATTTTAAAAAGTTCCTGGAATGACACAGACACTCTTAACAGTCATTTTCAATACTCTCATTTTCAATTTCAGTATAAAACTGTGGCCCCAGAACTTGAGCTAACTAACGTTAGGCCAGAAGTCAGCAGAGGCCGGCAGGCCTTGTTCTCGGAGCCCCGAGCATCTCACCGCATCTCCACAGCAGGACCCATTAGAACCACGGCTCTGTGGTTTCTGAAGAACTTTCTTGTTTTGTAATCGTCATTCCCCCAAAGTCCTGACTCTCCACTGTTTACTTGTATTAACATAAAAGTTTAAGAAAAAAGGATATAAGATTACAAAAAAGAAGGAAATAATTACTTGGTCGAGGGAAATTTGGAGTTTGTAAGATTCTTTCAGTGACTCTTGAATAAGTGCACTGCTTGCTTTCGTCTGATTCAAAGATTCAATCAAATCCTTATTTTCCAAAATATTCCCTTGGGATGTGGCAAGTGTCTGCAGCAAAAATCAATAAAATGATGACAATATCATACATATTAAAATAACCAATGAAAGGAAGTTCATATTAGCTATCAATTTATGTTTATAAAAACTTACATTATTTTAAAAGAATTTCAACATTTCAAAGCTTATGAGAATGATAAGAGTAAATCATTACATACTATATCATCAAAGCATATACTAATTTATCAACCTAATAAAAATAAAAACTACTTAAAGTTACAGATTAAGTCATAATTTCATGCTACATTTTAACGCTGCTTCAAATTCTAAGCATAGAGTAGGTAATTAAATATTAGTGAAATAATGCAGTATAAAGTCAGTATTCCTAAAAAAATCACTTAACTTAGACATTAATTACCATTAATTAAGATCTTATATTTCAAGACATCTACTTTTTTCTCTCTGAATTTTGATTTTAAGATATACATTGACATGTCTTTGACACAACCAAAAACATGTGAAAGGCACTACTGAATTTTTTAAAAATTGTTAACTATATTCACAAAAAAAATGTAATATAAGAAAGCATCCTGAATAACTAAATTTTACCTCTAAAAGAGATTCCTCAAGCTTGGCTAACTGTATTTTCTTATCTTCTTCCTGTTGTAATAGTTTTGTTTTCTGCTCCTCTAAGTCAGGTTTCTCATGCTGAATAGTTAAAGCCAAAAGCTTAAAAAAAATTTTTTTTAAGTCAAAGTTATTTTAGCGGTAAAGTTCAAACAAAACATAAACTTCCCACAAACAGGCCCTGTGTTTGACCAAATATTACAATGATTATGATATTATGTACTTCATTTGAATCTTCCTCGTTAAACATGAGACACTTCATAATTATTTCTGACAAAAGAGAGGCAAATAAACTGACCAATAAAATATTAAATAGTATAGGACATCTGTAAGAAATTGTATTACTTAACATATCAATATGTAATATTTAGTTCTAAAATTAGATTAAATATATAACAATTATGGAAACTAGGTTTTTTAAGTGGCAAATATTCCTATAAAGAAATAAGGAGATCTCTTACTTAAAATACCCCATCATCACAATCTCAGTGAGATACCACTTCGCCCCCACCCCCACTAGAACGGCTACGATTGAAAAGACAAACAACAAGGTGTGTTGGAAGATGGGGAGAGAGCGGAATCCTCATACATTGTTGGCGGGAAAGTAAAGCACAGTCGCTTTGGAAAAGTCTGGCTATTCTTTAAAATTTTAAACAGAGAGTTACCACAAGAACCCACAAGCCCACTAAAAAAACCACTGAATTGCACACTTTAAATGGATGAATTAACTGAATCTTCCTAAAGCTTTTTAAAATGCTTTTAAAATGCTCCATCAAATTCTTCATTTTGAAACTTTAAGTTAGGGTTTATGACACCAATGGGTCATAAAACATGTAAATGCAAATCTTCTGGACAAGCAAGCTCACTGAGCGCTTCCGACAGAGCTGAGCCCCCGTCGTGCGGGGAGGGGCAGGTTCTAGACAGAAAGAGCAATTTCGTCAACTAATTCTCCAGGCCCTGAGTAATCCCTTCACAGTTTTATTTATCAGTATCATCCAAGCAAGTCAAAAGATACTGTCCAAAAATTCATGCTGTGAGCTGTATATTATAAGAAAAAATAAGAAGCGTCTACAATTCTTAGGTGAGAGTTAAAAGATAGAATGACTCCAAGTCAACAGGCATGATAGCCTTAAAAGGAAAATGAGTGAGGAAATTACGTGAGTAAAAGCCTAGATATAAAAAATCATTTTGAGATTCCCATGATGGTCTAAATTGTAAGCAGTCATACACAGATATGAAAATTCAAAGATGCATATATTCTAGTGGAAAAAACACGTCAGAAGGGGAATCAAACGCCCGCCCCTGACCAGCCAAACAAGTCAATTAAACGCAGTTCTCATATTTAAACTTCAGCTTTCACAATTAAAACAGAAAACGTAGGGGCGCCTGGGTGGCTCAGTTGGTTGAGCAACTGCCTTCGGCTCAGGTCATGATCCTTGAGTTCCGGGATCAAGTCCCACATCGGGCTCCCAGCTCCACGGGGAGTCTGCTTCTTCCTCTAACCTTCTCTCCTCTCGTGCTCTCTCTCACTTTCTCTGTCTCTCAAATAAATAAACAAAATCTTTAAAAAAAAAACCCAAAAAAACAGAAAACGTAGTTGATCTTAATCTATGACCTTCTCTCTCAAACTCTACCACACATTACAGAAATCAACCCAAAAACTAACGTGCTCCTGGCAGAAGCAGCGCTTCGATGCTAACAACAAACGCACAAGTCTAACACAAACGATAAAGTAAACCTGAATGCTTGACTCTAACCCAAAAATACATTTTCAAGATGGTTTCAAAAGTTAAAATGCTCATCACTTCCACAAAGGCGATTCCGATTCAGAGTATCTGCTGAGTACACAACGCTCCGGGAGACCGCAGAGGTCACATCTTACTGCCTACATACCTGTCCTCGCAGCCCACTTCTTGTTGTAGTGAAGTTAACCTCCGTGATGATGGAGGCCGCGTCCGGAGGGATGAAGGGATTCGGGTTTCTTGTTGACAAGAAAAGGCGGAATTCTTCATTGTAGTCAATAATTTTGTCACCTATTTGTACCACATAACGCGGTCCTATTTGTTTAAAATGACACAATTAGTTGGCTTCAATATGCTGTCTTTTGCTTCATGACATTAAAAATTTAATTTGTATCTCCCAGTATTTCTAAATAGTTAGTAGCACAGGCTTTTCATTAAAGTACTGAATAGTAACAGTTAGCTACCCACACACCTAGTGACCAGAATGCCCCATTAATCGGCACATACATAAACAGGGCTAAACACTAGTCATTAAGACGCTCTTGGGATACTGATGCATCAAAGAAATATATACACATACTACATTTCATTTCAAAATTTTCTGAAATGACTAATTATAGATGACACACAAAAATAACAACTGAATTATATACAATTCTCTACAGAATTTATCAGTTAAAAGGTGTTCATTAAGGGGCCTTGGTGGCTCAGTCGGTTAAGCGTGTGACTTCGGTTCAGGTTATGATCTCGTGATCCTGGTACCGAGTCTCGCATCTGGCTCCCTGCTCAGTGGGGGGTCTGCTTGGGATTCTCTCGCCCTCCCTGCACCCCTCCCACTTATTCTGTCCCTCTCTCGCTCTCTCTAAAATAAATAAATACCTTTTTGTTTTAAATGCTCATTGTACTAGTTTTTAAGAGGTTCTACTTAAAGTTCTACCTAGGACTATCAATAAATGAATAATTGCAAAGATGCTCATTATTAACTTCAAAAGGACTTATCGAGACTGCCATATACAAGGATTTGAGATGAGAAATTAACCTAAGAAAAATAAAGTTCTGCTTCATAAAGCAGTATATTCCAAAATTTTAAAAAGCCAATGATATCCATTATACAACGTATACCGAGAAATAAATCAGCAATTATACCCAAAACTTATGGATTTAAATTGACAACAAATAATTTATTTTTAAGTACATAATACACACTTTCAAAGATTATTCTCAAAGACTAAGAAAAGTATTGTAAAGAATTTTTGAGAACCCCAGAATAGATTTTTAAATTTTACCTAAAAACTTTAACATGAAAATAATTCAATAAGCACTTTATGAAAAAGGATATATAAATGTCCAAAAATAATATCAAAACAATGTTGGACTACAATCATTATCAGGAAAACACAAATTTAAAAGCCCAATGAAATACTTCTACATCAACTGGAATGTTTCAAGAAAACTTAAAAGGATAAATGCAAAGAATGCCAACCCTAAGGACATCCTAATCAAACCACTGGAAACCAATCACAAAAGTTTTAAAGCATCCAGAGGAAAATGACCCATCACTTACTGAAGAGCAACAGTAAAACCAGCAGGTGATTTCTCAACAGGAATGACAAAAGCTAGAAGATGAAGGAATACAAAATTTAAAGTGCTAAAGAAAATAAATACCAACCCAGGATTCCATGTCAGGCAGAAAAACAAGTATCCTTCAAAAATAAAAGAACAAGCAGTTAATTTCCCGTGGGCCCTCCCTAAAGGAAAGAGAGAAGGGAAGGCTTCAGACAGAAGATGCGGACGGAGGTGAGGAGCTTCCCACGACGGGCGGAGTCGCGCCTGGGAGCGCTCAGTCACGGGACCCCACACCCGACACCAACAGAACCCGACAAGAATGAGAATTTAAAAAAGAACAATGACCTAGATGGAAATGAGGAGATGATGGAAACGACAGGAGAATTCGAGAACCACAGAAAGGCTCGATCTGTGTAAATACAAACTTTAAAGGCGGTCATTAGAACATCCTGGGACCACGGCGATGCATCGGCAATGAGGCAAATGCGGGCGGGGGTCTACGGAATAAAGTGCCCTGGAGAAGTGGCAAGGTATTATTTTTAATAAAATAAGAAGTCAAAGATATAGACCGTTATATGGAGGGTGACCAACAAAAAAAATAGAAAATATTTTATCAAACAATAAAACCAGTTTAATTACAAAACTGGATCAGGTATCAAATGACCTGGTTGGCTGCGTTAAATTACGTGACAAACCATAAGACTGCAAAGGTGACTGAAAATGAAAGACGAGTGATAAACTGGAGAGACGCGCCCTTAAGAAACAAGACCAACAGAAAACTGAAAGAAAAAGAAGAAAAATTACTACTGTACAGACACTAGCCCCCCAAAGTAGTGTAACCATTCTAATAGCAGACTCTAAAACTTGATACATCTCTGGAGAAAGAGGAAGACACCTCATCAGGGTAAAGAAAATAACCCAAACAGGAAAATATCACATTTTCAAAAATGTATGCACCCCAAAACACAGCTTCAAGATATTTAAAGCAAAAACTAAAAGAAAAAAGAAAAACAAATTTAAATATCATAGAACCTTTAAGAAATTCTCTCAAGATATGATAAAAAAACAAGGCAAAAGAAAGATACAGAAAACAGCACTACAAGAACAGTCCTGACATAACTGACTATAAGAAAAATTAAAACAACAATGAGCAAATTTCACGTAATTTTCAAGTGTACATGGAAAAATTAATGAAATGTCCCATTACAGAGAAAGCACAATAGCGTTCAAACACCTGAATACTTCAGAGTAAGTTCTCTGGCCACAATGGAGTGTGCTGAAAATCAGTAACAAAAAAGGGAACTAAAAAATCTCCAAGTACCTAGAAATTAAATAACAACAATAAAGTTATGTAAGCCGATGAATTGAAGAAAAAAAACTGAAACTTTGGTATAAAGCTGGAGGAGGGCTGAGAGGGAAATGTACAGACATAAATGCATACATTTTTAAAAAGATTAAATGTCAGTATCTTGAATTTCCATCTCAAGAATCTAGAAAAAAGAGGGGCACCTGGGTGGCTCAGCAGGTTAAAGCCTCCGCCTTCGGCTCAGGTTATCATCTCAGGGTCCTGGGATCGAGCCCCACATCACCCTCTCTGCTCAGCAGGGAGCCTGCTTACCCCCCCCCCCTTTGCCTCTCTGCCTACTTGTGATCTCTCTCTCTGTCAAATAAATAAATAAAATCTTAAAAAAAAAAAAAAAAGGAGGGGCGCCTGGGTGGCTCAGTTGGTTGAGTAACTGCCTTCAACTCAGGTCATGATCCTTGAGTTCCGGGATCGAGTCCCACATCGAGCTCCCAGCTCCGTGGGGAGTCTGCTTCTTCCTCTGACCTTCTCTCCTCTCGTGCTCTCTCTCGCTTTCTCTGTCTCTCAAATAAATAAGTGAAATCTTTAAAAAAAAAAAAAAAGGAATCTAGGAAAAAAGAACACCAAAGGAAATCTAAGGAAAAACAACAGGAATGGAATAATAAAGAGGAAAACCAGTTCAAAAATACAATAAAGAGGATGATGGGCATGAAGGAGGGCACTTGCCATTATAAACACTGGGTGTCATATGTAAGTGATGAATCACTTAATTCTACTCCTGAAACCAACACTGTACTGTCAGCTAACTAACTAGAATTCAAATAAAAATGTGAAACAATGGGGCCCCTGGGTGGCGCAGTTGGTTGAGCGACTGCCTTCGGCTCAGGTCATGATCCAGGAGTCCCGGGATCGAGTCCCACATCGGGCTCCCAGCTCTATGGAGAGTCCGCTTTTCACTCTGACCTTCTCCCCTCTCATGCTCTCTCTCACTCTCTCACTCTCTCTCTTTCCTAATAAATAAATAAATAAAATCTTTTAAACAAAAATGTGAAACAAAACAAAAAATCAATTAAAATCGAAAAGTTTTAAAAAAATAAAGGAAATCAACAAAGTTACAAGTCGGTATTTTGAAAAGATTAGTAAAACAGATAAAACCCTCACTGAAGGTGGATCGAGGAAAAAAAGAAAAATTATCACTGTCAAGAAAAAAAGAGACATCATTACAAAACCAACTGAAATCAAAAAGTTATGAGAACTTTGGCAATCTATACTTTCAATGCCATCCCGATCAAAATTCCACCAGTTTTTTTCAAAGAGCTGGAACAAACAATCCTAAAATTTGTATGGAACCAGAAAAGACCCAGAATTGCTAAGGAAATGTTGAAAAAGAAAAATAAAGCCGGGGGCATTACATTGCCTGATTTCAAGCTTTACTACAAAGCTGTGATCACCAAGACAGCATGGTACTGGCACAAAAACAGACACATAGACCAGTGGAACAGAATAGAAAGCCCAGAGATGCACCCACAACTCTATGGTCAAATCATCTTTGACAAAACAGGAAAAAATATCCAGTGGAAAAAAGACAGTCTCTTCAATAAATGGTGCTGGGAAAACTGGACAGCT
>JAPYYJ010001340.1:0-14320 GCA_028533885.1 Nasua narica | reverse complement strand
AAAAAAAAAAGAAGGAAAAGAAAACACCCTACCATCTAAAACTCAGTTGATAAAATCAGAATAAAAAAGAAGAAAAAAGCATTTGATGGCAATTTGGCTTTGGAGGTGATCCAGTGTAGCAGTTGGGTTAGTTTTCTATTGCTGTATAACAAATTACCACATAATTAGCAGCTTAAAAAAGCACCTATGTATTATCTCGCGGCCAACGCGTGATTTACCTGGACAGGCTGCAGTGCAGGTGTGTGTTCTCATCAGAGGCTCAGTGGGGTCAGTACTGGAGGTGGAGAGGAGGAGAAAGATCAACTTCTTGGCTCCGCCAGGCAGTTGGAATAATTCATTTTCTTATGGCTGTAGCACTAAGGGCCACATTTTCTTGCTGCTGTTGGTGATGTCTGTCCTGAGTTCTTCCAATCTTCCTGTAGCTACTTGCCATATGCCTGTCTCAGACCGTGGCAGCCTGCTTCATCGAAGCCAACATAGGGAGTCTCTCTACCTACTAAGACAGAGTCTTAAATAATGTAACCTAATCATGGGAGTGACATTCCATCCCCTTCACCATATGTTGTTAGTTAGAAGCAAGTCACAGGTTTCTTCTGTACTCAAGGAAAAGGGATTACACAAGGCTATATAACTCACTGGGATCCATGTAGAGTATGTTTCCTACAACAGTTTTGTCTATTACAATTTATTTATATGTAAAAGATTGGTTACTTTTATCTGTAGCAATGTTAGGAACCAAGGACCAATGATTGAAAAGTTAATTTTCATTTTAGGAAATACATGTGAATATATGGAGGCATCATGCTATAGATAAACAATGGAGACATAGTCCCTATAGTGGAAGAACATATACTCCAATAGGGAAGGCTAATATACTAAAGACCAACAAAAATCCTACTCCCATACACAATTATAATTCCGAAGAAGTACTGTGAAGGAGCAGGTTAAGAAAAAAGTTTAATGAGGGAAACCCACTTGGGTGTTAGAGAGGATAAAAACAAAAATGTACTCTAGATTTGATACGGCATGTTTCCATAAAGAAAGTCATTTGACCACCTAGAGGATGCCTAGTAGCAGCTATCTGGGAAGGAAGAAAGGGAACTTTAGGAGAATGTAAGTTCAAAGGCCCTGTGGCAGGAATGACTAAGCCTATCTGAGAGACTGGAAGTCAAGTGTACCTCTAAGAGATGCAGTGTAGGCAGATGAAGATGGAGAGGTGGAAAGGAGCTACAGGCCGTGTTGGAGATTTTACATTTATCCTAAATGCTGTGGGAATCCATTGAGGGGTTTTCAGCAGGGAAGTGCCATGATCTGATTTGAAAACATTAATGGAAAAAAATATTTTGCATTTTTTTTTTATCTTTAATGACTTGGAAGGGTTTTCACCTGCTATATGCAGTACAATACTTTTTTGTGAAGTTGTTGACATGGTTTCCTTGGTAGTCTCTGGGGAAGGGCCTGCTTAAGTCCAAGTAATTGGTACTTAATCATGTCTGATTTTTAGAATATTGTTTTTGGCCTGGTAATTTCTGTGTCTTGTGTTGCTTTTACTTTCTTATTTTTTAATCCTGTGATTTTTAGTGATAACATTTTTATATTAGGAACGTAACATCGCAGGTAATATACTTCTTTTCATATTTGTTATCCTAATTTTGTCTAAAATACTAGACAGACCTTTGATATAAATAGTATGTTAAAAGTCAATTGACCTTATTTTGGAAGATTCCAGCAAAGCACTCTATTTTTCCTGTGTTATTCAGGGAATTCATGGAGTAAAATAATGTTTTCAGTTTCTGCTCAAGTAATGACCAGTATTTTTCCTGTGATTTTTATCTAATTAGTTCTAAAGCTGCATTTATATCTGAAAGCCTTCTGCAGCAACCTCATTCCCACATAGAATTCACTGTTGGCAGAAAAAGGACATGCTGCTGAAGTTTTTTGCTACCAATTAAATAGCAAAAACCATCCCACTGAGAAAGCACAGACTAAACTTTATCTCATTAAGACAAAGTCCAGATGCCTTGTTTACTTGTGGTTGAAAATCAATACCCTATTGTCTTCTAGAAATACATAATATGCAACAAAAACAAGAAACAGGAGGTGTGTATTTATTGCTTTGTCTAAACTAGTAATTAAAATGCAAGCTTTAATTTTCAGATGGACAGTTCTAGCAAGTCAACAATAGTTAGAGTGATCCCAACACTCAAGAGGGGAGATTCTCTGCCTCAGTAGAACATTACTGATTGTTGCTCAGCTGACACTCAAAGAATTGCTGAATGAATGAATAATGAGTGATTAAATGAAGTTAGACTTCCGAATTGCAGCTATTATCCTCACTAATTTGGTGGACAGTTTGCAGAGAATGGCCACCAGAATTGGGCAGGACTGGTGTCACTATTGGGAATGATGGTTTCTTGGTTGCAACTTGAGTAAAATGCAGAATAGATCCAATTACTCAGAAGTGCAAGATACCTTTCATTAAAATTCTGGGGAAATAATTTCTTCTGATTACCCACGTCATTTTGATGACCCAGGTAAATGGTTTTGATTATAGTCATGAAACTCTTTGTTTCAATTTGCATTTTGTTAGTGATATAAATTTTCTCCCTGCCCTTTGAGAGCAAGGATGTATGTTATCCACTGTAGCATTTTACATAGGAAGCAAAAATAAATAAATAAATAAAGCTACATTTTGCTAGTTCTTATTGGGAAATTGTATCCCAAGGGTGCAATAAAGATGCCAATTTTATGAAACAGATGTAGACGTGAACATATTGAATTATGAAGATGGAGCAGAATGCAGATAATTAATAATACTGCTGCTCTAAAATATAGATGAGAGTTTTAAAGAAATGTTTTTGATAGTTGTCTTGATATTGTGCAATGAGATGATCTCTATTCGGCTTTGCACCGCTAATTTAAATGTACTTTATTCTCTGAGGTCTGTGTCTAAAATTTTGAAAGGCAGTAAAAACTCATACATTATTTCTCCCGTATGTGGATAGTTGTCCAAGGAACTGAATTTTAAGGATGATCCTGGCCTCATTGGGTACATTTATGTCCTGGGCAGCTAATAACACAGACAAAATACATCAAAAAAGCTACTCAAGTTTCTATTCACAGTATATCTTGCCCAATGTACTTTTTTTTTCTGTTTGGGAATGATATACTTATATTTATTTAAAAAGTAATTGTTATTGTAATATCTAATGAAAATTAGGGATAAAAAGAACCAGTTTCTTTGTCTGGGGCATAATTAATTAATTCCTATAGGTGCCTAAGTGTTTTCTTACTAACCTTTCTCTAATGTTACTATTTAAAAATCATTTAGTGGAAGCAAAACAAATGTGAGTTTTCATATCCATGCTTGCTTGGTTGAAAATATACAGATTGGCAAAGGTTTAAATGCATCATTTTATTAACCTTGGAGTTGGTGAAACTTTCTCACTTTGTGTAAAGCACTGGTATTTCTCAGAAACATGAATGGAATCTATTTTATGTTCAGGATAATTCTTCTTACTTTCCCTTTGTCAAACCCCTACTTTTCCCTTCTGTATTCTATTCTTTCTTGGGTCCCCCAGACAACACACACAAGACTTTGTGCCTTTGTTTTCTCTCTTGCCCTTCTCGGGTGCTCAGGCTTCTGGCTTCCCTGAGCCTGAATGCATTGATCCCATGGGCTCTGCCGTAGATCCTAGCACACAGTAGAGGCTTAGTAAATATCAGTGTCTTTAAGCCTTTTGGACCTCAACTCCCTTACCTATATAATAGGCATAATTATAGTCCCTATTTCATAAAGTGTTTATGAAAATTAGATGAGCTAAATGTAAACTAAATTAGTCAAATGTAACATGTAAAGTACTTAAACAGAGCTAGGCATATAGCTCTTTCATCATCATCCTTCTATAAAATTTAAATGCCCATTAAAAGTAGAGATTTTTCCCTCTGAGAAAAGAAAATATAGGTCATCTCTGTTTATTCTCACCTCAGAGACAGTAAATGTTCCAGCGACCCTCAGGATCACGTGTCCAACACCTTTACTTTACAAGTGAGAAAATAGAGAACCGGAGAGCGGGAATAACTTACACAAGATCACATAGCCAGTTAATGAACACCAGATCCCAAACCCAAGTGTTCTGGTAACTGTAGGGTCAGTACGTGTTTTCTATGCAGTAAGTCTTCTCTGAAGCTTCCCAAGGTCCTAAAGGCACAGACCCCAAAATTAATATCATGTGGGTTTATGCTAAGTTGAAATACCTTGTCCTGGTTATCAGTTATCTGCCTATCATAGTCTGCATGTTATTTCCTCTGTCTCATACCACAGTGACTAATTATAAAAAAAACATATAGAAGTTCCTTCATGATGAAGTCAGAGAAACTCCTGCTCTCACAGCTGCCCCCATTCTCCTTCCAGCCCCATGGGAAGCAGAGACAGTGGTTCCCAGGTGTGTGCCAGGAAGCCCTATGGCCCTTGGGAGGCTCCATGCTTAGTTTAATGCACTGCTGCTGCTTTCTTGAAATTTTTAATATTTTTTGAACTAGGAAATTCCACGTTTTATGATCTTTTGGCCTTGCAAATTATCTTGTCAGTCTCACATAGAAGCAGCGGATCTTTATAGTAAATCCTTGGGCCCTCAGGAAACTTCTGATCTGCTTTGCATAGGAAGAAATTAGGTGGTTTGAATAGCAAAACTCAGGACTGTAAGACCCTCAGCTATTACAATGAGATCTGTTTTTTCTTTAGACCAGTACGCTGCATTTTATTTAAGAAGAGAGTTCCTTAGCTTTGCAATGCCAGCGAGAGAGAAGGCCTACCCTGGAAGAGCTATACCCTTAGGTCTTAGAGTAAACTAAGATAGCTTCACCAGGATGAAGACCAGCATTTAACCATCCAACTGAATTAATGGCTCTATTGGAAAAGTAAGGTAAAAAACATTAAAAAAAAAAAAACCCACAGAAGAACATTGCTAAAGGGCAAATAACTTTGGATCTAATTAAGTCTCTTAGCATTTCTTTTTTTTTTTTTTTTAAAGATTTTATTTATTTGACAGAGAGAGGGAGATCACAAGTAGGCAGAGGCGGACTGGAGGAGGGGGGTGGGGTGGGAAGCATGCTCCCTGCTGAGCAGAAAGCCCCATGCAGGGCTCCATCCCAGGACCCTGAGATTATGACCTAAGCGGAAGGCAGAGGCTTTAACCCACTGAGCCACCCAGGGGCCCCTCTCTTAGCATTTCAAAGTAGACAACTTGCAGAGCTCAAACTAATAGTCTATAAGACAAGGGGCCACTTTTTATTTTTTAATTCCAGTATAGTTAACATACAGTGTTATATTAGTTTCAGGTGTACAATGTAATGATTCAACAATTCTATACATCACTCATTGCTCATTTTTGATGATAAGTGAGTTCCTAATTCCCTTCACCATTTCACTCATTCCCCCATTCGCCTCCCCTTCGGTAACCATCTGTTTGTTCTCAAGAGTTAGGAATCAAGGGGCCACTTGTATACTGATGCAAAGAAAGACCTGGCCAAAAGACCTGCCTGTCCTGGAGGGCTCCTTCAAACCATTTACCTCCTGGCCAGGGAGGAGGGCTAAAGAGGCAGACTGGTGGGAAATACGGGGCTCACTGTGAATCTTTGCCCTTTGAATTAATTCTAGTTGACCTACTTGAGCAATGATTGAGGAATTTTTTGCCCCGATCTATCCCCTGGTGAGCATAAGCTTGTTATTTTTTAATGAAACCATTTTCACAGCCTGTTGTTTTAGGTGCCAGTAATAGAAGGGAGTGAGGTTTTTTCCTCAATTCCTATTCCATTTTTTCATCAATTCTTCTAGGGCTACTCATGCTGCTGAATTGCTTTGAAACTAGCATCTTGCTGCAGAGCGTACTTTCTGGCAAATAGTGGGATAACACTAACAAAGGATAAAAATAATCCCAGGTAATGACAGATGAGAAAAAAAAAAATATATATATATATATAAGCAAATACCTTCTCAAAATTATGACCTTATATTTTGTCGTCCCTTCTGATTTATGTAAAGAAATCTTTGGGGAGACATTTGTCCCACTATTGAATTTTTCAGTCCTAACTCCTCACCTATCTCTGGAAGTCAACAGAAAAAAATACACATTACTTTATGGTTTTTGCTGCTAAAGTGAACTCGGTTTACTTACATTATTTAATTTAACCTACTGTTTTCATCCTTTGGCAGTCAGGGTAGGCCCTTCCCTATTCTACCACAAGGAGTTTTCCAACTAGAGACATTTTTTTCATAGTGCAACAAGGGGCAAATGGCACCGCTAGCTCCCCCAGTTTGTAGGATTTCATTACTGCCTTTCAAAAATTGCTCTAGTAGAATCGAAGTTGCCTTCACAAATTATTCATTAAGCTTCTGGAGGGGAAAGGAGTCTCCTCCGTTAGATAGCTAGGAAGCAGCTGGGTACAGAAGTCAAGCTTCGCTAACTCTTAAAGTAACACAAATGGAGTAGCAATACTTCAGAAAATAGTAGATTTATTTTGTAGTATCAGAGTATGATTTTCTGTACATCAAAAGCACCACTAAGGGCAATGCATTAACAGTTTTCAGTGCAGGTTTGTAGAGATGTCCTTAGCTACCCAGCCAGACATTTTCATTTGTTTTTCTATTTCTTAATAAAACTATCAGAGAATAGGTTTTCAAAGCTGAGTACCATTATCATAACTTTAATCATATTTACATTCAAAACTGTCTTCCAGGGTTGATGCCTAAAGAGGAGACATATAGTAAGCTCTCTTGAAAAGAGCAGGTTGTATAAAAATTGCTTTTTGAATTCTGTTTTTAAAACAAGCAACTCTGTAATTTATGGAACAGCTGGCTATAATAAAATATCGGAAAAATGCCCATTCTCGGTTTTTAATTTCAAATGAATAAATGATCACAGGAACGAAATATCAGCATGCTAAATATTCTCCACATCAACCTGGTAAAACTGCACCCATATCCATATTTCAGAGGTGAGAGGTTGGTAATTAGACCGCAGAAATAATATCCTCATTCAATATTTAGAAAATAAAAAAATTAAGTATTTGGAAATGTTGATGGTACTCAATAGAACTTCCTAATCAAGCCCAGAGAGTCAGTTTGAATGATTCTAATTTAGAAAATACTCCAGGAGAACCTTAAGATATAGTAAATGCCTTGTGGATTATCAAGACAGCCCACATAGCATGTGTGCAATGAGCATGTTACGGGAGTCTCTTACCTCCTTTCTTCATATTTACCCATTGATTCCTCCAACAGTGCTCTACAGCCAACTAGTGTGATCTGGTCACAAAGGTTCCATCTTGGAAAATTCAAGTTACTTTCATGTACTCAACACTTTACTTTTTACCCTATGACCTCTTTAAAATAACAACTCCTAATACACTTGTGGGGAAGGTAATATGGCAGTCCAGAGCCGTGACTTTGAGATTCCCTCTGAATTATCAAACCCCTCCATCTGTCCTACTCCCACCTTGCACTGTATCATGAAGTGACACATAGCAGAGAATACAATAAATCTAAGCCAAAGGCTACTATGTTTCCCCAAGGGTAGAAATCCCTTCTGTTTCTTTTCTCTTTTGTGTCCAGGTTAAAGGGTGCATTCGTGGACATCTAATATTGCGCATGCTGATCTGAAGGAATTTCCCTGAGGGAATGTTTGATATATATATCTTATTTATAGTCTCCTGGGAGATTTTTACTTTTAGATAGTCACAGTTAAATCAATATGGCCTCATTCCTGTCCTTCTGAACCAGTAATCAATGTTTAGCTGAATTGGTTTATAAAACATCTGATAAATTAAAATTCTCTTATTTTCCATCTTGTGACACTTCAAATCATTTTGCACTACTAAGATTTCTATAGTCGTCTATTAGTAAAGTGTTTATATAATTCACTCTCTTAAAAATTGCTCTGCCAAATGTTTAAATTATGCCAAAAAATTGCAACACTTTTAGACTAATTAACAACTAATTATTTTAACTGGAATAATTCTCTTGGCCTAGAAACGTTATTTGTTATATAATTGTTTTCTCCTGACTCACTGAAGAAATGACTATTCATTACTCAATAATGAACCAAGTTTCTGGGGGAGGGGGTTCTTGGTTGAGAATTGAGTAAATTTTTAAGCTATTTAGTTCTTTTAGGCCTCAAAGATATATTTCTGTAAAAAAAATCCCAATTTATCCTTTAACCTACATTAAAAAATACTGTGAGTACCTATCCAAAAATACCTTTTTCCCCACAAAAAGAACATGGCTCATTTCATAATTTGTACAGTATAATAGCTAAAAAAAGTTAAGAGACTTATCATCAAAATAGCTATGACACTATCCAGTAAATACATTTTGTCTATCTTTAATAGAATTCTCACCTAGTTCTAAGAGATTACATTTAAAATTATTGAATTACAGGGAAAAAAAAGCAAAAGTGCTAGATATATTAGAAAGAAATGACAGTTATCTGTCTAGCCCATCTTTTGTAAATGATTTAATATATGAAAATTGTTCAGCATAATTTCTGCAACTGTCAGAAAATGACAATCAGTATAATATATGGGAAAATAGATTAGTTGTAGTCCGAGGCTACCAACTTTCTCAAACTGTGTCAATTTGGAAGTCATTTAGCCTCTTTTCATCTCAGATTTCTCTTTGGTCAAAGGGGGTTAAGAAGCCTGTCACCAGGTTGTTATGAATTAAATATGGAAAGTGCTATGAAAAATGGAAAACATTTGGTAAGAGTTAGCTTCTTAGAATCCATTTAGGATCACCAACTTTTAGAGCTAGAAGAAAACTTTGGATATTATGAATCTCCATATTTTCATTTGGGAAATAAGGGCACAAGTCCAGGGGGAGGTAGTGACCTTTCGTCTCTGTCATATAGGACTTGGCCCTCAATTCAGATTTCTGGACACACCTAGCCATCTTATTTGTTTACCCGTGTGTTTATTTGTTTGGTTTGGGTATATTTACTTTTAGAGGGTAACCCAAAGGATAAACACCATTGGGATCAGTAACAAGAGTAAAGTGATAACTTTATCTCTTTTGAAAATGTAGAAGCCAAGAATGAGAATGCTGTATATTTCTTTAGTTGCAAACCCCACTGTTTAGAAGTTCTGGAGAGTGTGCCTGTTTTGGAACCTGTTGGAAATGTACCTTGCATAAGTCAGTTTTCAGCTAGTCATTTACCAAATCCTGGTTTAATTCACCAATGGTGGTGTCTAGAGAAATGGAGTGAGTAAGACACCCCAAAGAATCTCTGTGTCCCTTTTTATTTGAGTAATTTAACTTTTGCCATGTCTGCTTAATAGAGAATCAGAACGATCCTTTTTACTGTCCAAGAACAGGAATGGAGATTATGATTAAGAAATAATGTCATTTTCATAAGTTTTGGGGTACACTTTTAAACTGTTTACAAGACAAGCAGTGAACTTTCAAATTCTAAAACAATAGAACTATCTAGAATCATATCCAATAGAGCTATAATGGGCACTGCATATGTAATTTTAAGTTTTGTTATAATTACACTTCAAAAAAATAAAAAGCGTTAGGTAAAATTAATCTTCACAGTATTTTCAACTCAGTACGTTTAAAATATCATTTTAACATTTCAATATTTAAAATCAATATTTAAAAACTATTAATGAGATATTTAATATTCTCTTCTTTAATGTTTTTGAAACCCAGTGTGTATTTTATATTCACAGCACATCTCAACTCAGATGCTAAATTTTCATTGGAAATACATGATCAGTATTTGATTTCATAGAATTTGCATTTGAAAAAGTAAATTTATGTACCTGAGTTACCCTAAAGATACTTAAAAATTTTCCAGTAACGGAATTGAATATCAATCAATTTTAAATTTAAATCAATTAATAGAAATACAAATTTAAAATTCACTTCGTCAGTTGTTTAACCAGATTTTAAGTGCATAATAGCCACATGTAGCTAGTGGCTATTGTGTAGGATAGCACAGTTCTAGAAGATTGTGTAATGCTCATGTTTTAGCTTATCCCTAAGTATATGAGAGAAAAGGGGGGCAAAAATCCATCTAACAATCTGTTTTATCTCATCTCATTGACTAATGCTTTATTTTATTATACAAACATCTTTCATATACCTTCTGTAGTAAATACTTAGATTTTTCTTTTCAAACCAAGTAGTAAAACATCCATTATAAGAACTGATGGGAAGATAAATGTTGGGAAATTGCCCTAACTGTGGTTGTTAGTACTTGGATTGACCAGATTTCCTTTCCAACAGCTTTGAATGCTTTGTGGGTTTGTGTAACCCTGTGCCCAGTTTTGTAAGTACTTTCAACGTAACCTGCTTTGTTTCACTTGATTGCTCTAGTATGGTTAAGGACAAGTATGTTTGAATAATAACAGGCCTATCAAATTGCCAACTGGGAGATCTGTGGAATATGCTTAGGGCGGCTTTTTGCAGCATTTCCTTTACCTGGCAAACATTTTTAGAAAAAAACGTTCAGTTGCACGAAGGATTCTTAACTGGCAGATTCTAGAAAATACTTATTTATCTAACATACATGCTTATTAATTATTTTAAAAATAATTTTAATCATTAATTTAAAAAAAAGCAAATGTCCTGGGATGTAGAGAGAGATAGTATAGCAAAGTAATTGAAAGCATCGTTCAGGAGTCAGACTGGCTGTATTTAGATCATGATTTCACCACTTATAAATTATGTGAATTTATGCAAAATTACTTCACCTTTTCAAATCTGTTTCCTCATTCTAGAATAGAGCTAGGAATAGGACCTACTTAATAGGGATGTTAAAGAATTAAGTGAGCATATATCCTCAGCCCTATGCCTGGCACAGAGTCAGTGCTCAGAATATGAATTATTCTCATACAAGACTGTTAGAACAGTAGGCGTTGCCACACTTTAATTCCATCTCCAAAAGTTAAGAAGTGGAAAAGCAAATGCCTTACGTGACTGTGGTGAAGTAAAGTCAAAGTGTAGAAACCTGAACAGAGGAGAGTCAGAGGCCCCATCTTCAGTTTCATTTTTTTATTATTTGTTTCTTTTTAAAAGTTTGTTTACTTATTTTTTGGTAAGCGCTACCCGCAACATGGGGCTTGAACTCACGACCCTGAGATCAAGAGTCACAAGCTCTTCTGATTGAGCCAGCCAGGTCCCTGTTTCTTTTTGTTTTAATTAGTGTGCAGGGTCTTTCTGTGAAGAAGTAAAAGGAATTGTTGATCAGTTGTGTGAGAATTGTGAGAATTGTGCTTTTCCTACCTGTTCCAAGATAACTAATTTGCATCCGTTTTGCAATAAGACTTTATAAATAAATTCTCTAAAACGATTCTGTGAATAATCAATCAGACTTGTAATCAAGGTATGGTTTTATGTTCTGAAAATTATAGCAAAGATAAACATCATAAAGTACATTTGCTACTTTTATGTAGTGCCAGACTGGTAAATTACTGTACTTTTTTGCTGTCTTATAATTGTTGTTGTTGGTTGTTTTTTTAATTTACATTATTCTTCATGTTCCTGGACCCTTATTTCTCAGATCCCTTTTCTGTATGATTGTTATTAATGTGGCATGTGTAATGTTTATAGTATTTGCATAAAAATAGATCATCTCTGGTAGATAATTTTCAGTATTAAAGCAAATGTGCTTACTCATTGAATGTGAAAAATATGCCTCTGGAACAAATGTAGAACCATCCATCTCTTGAACAGAGTTCTTATGGGCTTTTCTTATCTACCTAACTGCATTGGTAATATGGCTTGGAAATCTTTAGCATGCTTTTGGGAAACAGTCAATCATTTAGGCAGTTTCCACTAAACAGCAAACTCCTTGACATAATTAGGTTATTACAAGTAAAAATAATTTAGGAAGGAGGTCTCTGTCAGCTACGTAAAAACCTGCACTGAACTGCTGTTTAAGATGCATTATCACAGGCCAAAAAAAAAAAATCTTACTTTGTTCTTTAACAAAGCTAGTTGCAGAGGTTCATAGTTGGGTGAGCCATAACAGAAACACAGGATTTTAGAAATATTTGACATTATTTTTAAAAAACATTAATATTGAGTTGTTAGCGCTGCACATGGATGGAATTTCAGAGCACTTCCTTTGTTTACACTTTAAAAGTAGAACTAGGTCAGAAATTGGCACAAAATTAGAAATGTCAGGATGTTTTATTTGAGGTATGGATGTTTATTCTTAAATATATTGAATTCAAACAAATAGGACACAGGGTCACATAAAACATGAATGCATTTTTAAAATATTCTTTCTTTATGAGCTAGAATACATATTTTTTTCTTCCAGATTTGAATTTATATTCTTTAAATCTCACATTTTATTTATGTGAGGAGGTAAAGAGCAGCATATGTAGAAGACCAGTTTATATTTGTGTAAGCATTGCCATACATGTTCCTTGTATTTTGTTGACGTCTTGTATAGGTTTCTAATCTTGGATTATAACCCATATGAATATCCATTAAGATCCACAGGAAGATCTTGTGGGGGGAAAAAAAAGTACTTGACCACATTAAATTAAGCACAAGAGGAGCACAAGACAAGGGACTTTTTGGTGGAAAGTTAGAATAGGTCCAGCATCTGTCCTTCCCAGCAAGGCAAGGATGCGGCCATGGTATCTCAGGCTGTCAACTTTCTTGTCCTCAAGACAGACTAGCAAATCACAGCTCTGCAGAACTTTGTCTGTATTTGCTAGGGAGAGCATCAACATCAGGGAGACTGAGAAGTCATCTGCATCTCAAAGGATAAGCAGGCAGTAGATAGAGAAGCATAAGAACTTCAGAAAAATCAAAGGCACTGATGTCCAAACGATGCAGTTGTGCTGTGTGCTCAGAAGAAAGAAATATTTGAAAAAAATAATTAAAAAAAAGAAAAAGAAAGAAATATTTTAAAGATCGGTGTTGTAGTAAAGAAGATAAGACTGAAAAAATGTGGACATGTGAATGCTTTGCCAACAGTAGATGCAGAAACCGTATTGAGGCTTAATAGTGGTGTCAGAGACCAGCTAGAAATTGGTTGTAATAATACAAGAGTGAGCTGCTTTGCGGAGGAGGGGGGAGGGGAGAAGGTTGGAGAAATACATGGGAGAAACATTAGAGAAATTATAGTAGGAGACACTGCAGGTTCTGATGGATGATCAGAAATGAGCCAAGACAAATTTCAGAATGGATACCAGCAATAATAGTGACACCATAATCAACAGCTTTATATAGAGAGAATGTTAGATGTTGTTTAGAGAAGACTGAGGTTTTTTGATATTTTAACTTTGTATCAGTATGATTCAACCTCTGAGCAACTTTTAGATTTTGGCTTTTGCAACAATGGTCATCCAATTAGAGCTTGATTTTTTTTTTCTCAGCTCATTATTAAAAGATAGACAAGTAAAAGAATTCTGAACATATCAGAGCTCAAAAAGATAAGTAGAAAACAAAACCAAGGAGGTACATTTCTTAACACGTGTAATGTGAGGTCCAACAAGGACATGCAGGAAGGCTGCCTAGAGGAAGTTGTCATCATGGGGCTGGACCTTCAGCCACTGGCCAGCACCGGAGGTGAAGTGTGGCTAGCCGTCATCTGAAATAATGACTTTGTTGCAATATGAAGGTTTGCAAGTTAATAAGGACATTTTTGTTTCCTCATTTTAATTTAAGAACCATCAACTCAATTCAATAGTAGCAATTCAATCAGTAGCAATGGAAACTTCTCACGCTTTTAATTGCAGAACCCTAGAATGTATTACCCTGTGCTAGTAAAAACCTTCTTTCTATGTTTTATAGTTCTATGAAATATCATTAAAAATCCTTTGGCTTTAGTTCTTACTTGTTTAGTAATGGTAAAAATGAATTTTAACGAATGTAAATTTTTTTTTTTAGATATTTTTAAATTTTTATTAACATATAATGTATTATTTGCCCCAGGATACATGTCTGTGAATCATCAGGCTTAAACATTTCACAGCACTTGCCATAGCGCATACCCTCCCCCATGTCCATATCCCTACCCCCCCACCTCCCAGCAACCCTTAGTTTGTTTCGTGAGTTTAGGAGTCTCTTATGGTTTGTCTCCTTCCCCATCCCATCTTGTTTCATTTCTCTTCCCCATCCCCCCATAACCCTCTGCCCTGCCTCTCAAATTCTTCATATCAGAGCGATCATGTGATAATTGTCTTTCTCTGACTGACTTATTTCGCTTAGCATAATACCCTCTAGTTCCATCCACGTCGTGCAAATGGCAAGATTTCATTTCTCTTGATGGCTGCATAGTATTCCATTGTATATATA
>JAPYYJ010000134.1:12746-25576 GCA_028533885.1 Nasua narica | reverse complement strand
GACCATGCGGAGTGAAATAAGTCAAGTGGAGAGAGTCAATTATCTTATGGTCTCACTTACGTGTGGAGTATAAAGAAAATCATGGAGGGCATCGTGAGAAGGAAGGGAAGGGCGAATGGGGGGAAATCGGAGGGGGTGATGAACCAGGAGAGACTGTGGACTCTGAGCAACAAACTGAGGGTTTTGGAGGGGAGGGGATGGGGGGTGGGTGAGCCTGGTGATGGGTATCGAGAAGGGCACGTACTGCATGGAGCACTGGGTGTGGTGCATGAACAATCAATCTTGTAACACTGAAAAATTAAAATAAACATATTTGGAGAGAAAAGAAAAAAGCCTCTCCTTCAGCTCAGGTCATGGTCTCAGGGTCCTGGGATCGAGCCCTGCATCGGGCTCTCTGCTCAGTAGGGAGCCTGCTTACCCCTCTCTCTGCCTGCCTCTCTGCCTACTTGTGATCTCTCTCTCTCTGTCAAATAAATATATAAAATATAAAAAATAAATAAATAATAAATAAATAAAAGAAATTCACCTTCTTCACAGAAGAATATCTCGAGGCCCATTGCCTTCTATGTTCGTATTTCTCTAGCATTCAAAAATATTATGCCATGCCCTCGTGACTCATTAGAGCTTTCTAGGGCCTGGAGAACTTTCATAGTTTATTTTCTTGTGCACAGAAGAATCATGAAAATATTTCACGTGTTCAGACATGGGTGTGTTCATTGTTCAAATGCTGAACACATATCAGTTTTACTTCTAATATCGTGGGCTTTTCCAGGCCCTTTGGCTCGTCCCAACTTCATTTGTAAGATTTCATTTTTGTAGAAGATATTATCACTTAATAATGTGGGGAAGATGATATCAATAATGCACCATATGTGTCAACAATGTGAGCATGGAAAAAACTGAAGTGTGAGACAGGGACTCTACATCCTCTTGCCCAGGTTCACAGACAGCTTCACCATTTCTGAATGCACAGTTCCTTAGAGAATTTTTAAAAAGCTGGATAGGTATTATGCATGTAAAGTAAAACTGTTACTTTTAACCTCTGCAGTGAGACTATGCTTGGACTTTTTTTTCTCTCTCTCTCACAGCATGATGGAAATTCTCTGTTACACGACTGGACTTCCACAAAACTCTGTCATCTGTGGATGATTGTCTAAATGGGTGTTCTCCTGGACTGTGGTTCCTGGACTGTGGCTGAGGGGGGTTAAAGTCTGTTCTCAGGCCATGTCAGGGTCCCATGCCAAGACAGAGGTTGAGATTCCTCCTGGGTCCCTTGGCCTATGGCGCTGGATCCTCCACCTCCATCTCTGGGTAGATGCCAAATTGTTGTGTGGGGGCCAGTGAGGGGGAGTTCATGCAGGGGGTCTTATTCAGGTGTCTTGCTGAAGTCACTCCTAAAAAGGACCTTAAAATAATTGAATGATATTAGTGTATCTACAAAACTTTTAAATTAAGTAAGCTTTAGAAATGAAATGTGCTAGTATCATTTAGGAGCTAATTCTTGTGAAACATAGACAATATTGGGGGAAATTCAGGCTTAGAAAAAGTTGTTCCACACGGCAGGAATGTCCACTATCATCACTGCTGTTCAACATAACTAGAAGTCCTAGCCTCAGCAATCAGACAACAAAAAGAATAAAAAGCATCTGATTCAGCAAAGAAGAAGTCAGACTCTCACTCTTGGCAGATGATATGATACTTTATGTGGAAAACACAAAATACTCCACTCCAAAACTGCTAGAACTCATACAGGAATTAAGTAAGGTATCAGTATATAAAATTAATGCACAGAAAATCAGTTGCATTTCTATACACCAACAGCAAGACATTAAGGAGTCTATCCCACTTACAATTGCACCCAGAACCATAAGATTCCTAGAAATAAACCTAACCAAAGAGGCAAAGAATCTATACTCAGAAAAATATAAAGTACTTATGAAAGAAATTGAGGAAGACACAAAGAAATGGAAAATGTTCCATGCTCGTGGATTGGAAGAACAAATATTATGAAAATGTCTATGCTACCTAAAGCAATCTACACATTTAATGCAACCCCTATCAAAATACCATCAGTTTATTTCAAAGAAAAGGAACAAATAATCCTAAAATTTATATGGAACCAGAAGAGACCCCAAATAGCCAGAGGAATGTTGAAAAAGAAACCCAAAGTTGGCGGCATCACAATTCCAGACTTCAAGCTTTATTACAAAGCTGTAATCATCAAGACAGTATGGTACTGGCACAAAAACAGACACATAGATCAATGCAACAGAATAGAGAGCCCAGAAATAGACCCCCAACTCTGGTCAACTAATCTTCAACAAGGCAGGAAAGAATGTCCAATGGAAAAAAGACAGTCTCAGATGTGCCTGAGTGGCTCAGTGGGTTAAAGCCTCTGCCTTCATCTCAGGTCATGATCTCACAGTCCTAGGATTGAGCCCCGCATCAGGCTCTCTGCTCAGTGGGAGGAGACACCCCCTGCCTCTCTGCCTACTTGTGACCTCTCTCTCTCTCTCTGTCAAATAAATTAAAAAATAAGTAAGTAAATAAATAAATAATCAATCAATCTTAAAAAAAGAAAGAAAGAAAAAAGACAGTCTCTTCAACAAATGGTGTTTGGAAAACTGGACAGCCACATGCAGAAGAATGAAACTAGACCATTTCTTTACACCACACACAAAAATAGACTCAAAATGGATGAAAGACCTCAGTGTGAGAGAGGAATCCATCAAAATCCTTGAGGAGAACACAGGCAGCAACCTCTTCAACCTCAGTCGCAGCAACCTCTTCCTAGACACATTGCCAAATACAAGGGAAGTGAGGGCAAAAATGAACTATTGGGACTTCATCAAGATCAAAAGCTTTTGCACAGCAAAGGAAACAGTTAACAAAACCAAAAGACAACTGACAGATGGGAGAAAATATTTGCAAATGACATATCCGATAAAGGGCCAATATCCAAAATCTATAAAAAACTTCTCAAACTCAACACCCAAAGGACAAATAATCCAATCAGTTAATGGCCAGAAGACATGAACAGACATTTCTACAAAGAGGACATCCAGTTGGCCAACAGACACATGAAAAAGTGCTCAACTTCACTTGGCATCAGGGAAATACAAATCAAAACCACAGTGAGATATCACCTCACACCAGTCAGAATGGCTAAAATTAACAAGTCAGGTAATGACAGATGTTGGCGAGGATGTTGAGAAAGGGGAACCCTCCTATATTGTTGGTGGGAATGCAAGCTAGTGAAGTCACTCTGCAAAACAGTATGGAGGTTCCTCAAAAAGTTGGAAAATAGAGCTATCCTATGACCCAGCATTGCACTACTGGGAATTTACCCTAAAGATACAAATGTAGTGATCTGAAGGGGCATGTGCACCTGAATGTTTAAGCAGCAATGTCCACAATAGACAAACTAAGGAAAGAACCTAGACATCTATCAACAGAAGAATGGATAAAGAAGATGTGTGTGTGTGTGTGTGTGTGTGTGTGTGTGTGTGTGTTTGTGTGTGTGTGTGTGTGTGTGTGTGTGTGTAGGAATACTATGCAACCATCAAAAAGGCAAAACCTTGCCATTTGCAACAACATGGATGGAACTAGAGGGTATTATGCAAAGCAAAATAAGTCAATCGGATAAAGACAATTATATGATCTCTCTGATATGAGGAATTTGAGAGGCAGAGCAGGGGGTCGTTGGGAGAAGAGAGGGAAACAATGAAACAAGATGGGACCAGAGAGGGAGACAAACCATAACAGACTCTTAATCTCAGGAAACAAACTGAAGGTTGCTGGGGGATGGGGGAGGCATGGATAGGGTAGCTGGATTATGGACATTGGGGAAGGTATGTGCTATGGTGAGTGCTGTGAATTGTGTAAGACTGATGATTTACAGACTTGTACCCTGAAGCAAATAATACATTATATGGGGAGGTTTTTTTGAGTTTTTTTTTTTATTTTTCTTCCAAATATTTTTATTTTGTTTTTTCAGTATTACAAGATTAATTGTTCATGCACCACACCCAGTGCTCCATGTACTATGTGCCCTCCATGTTAATTAAAAAAAGAAAAAGAAAAAGAAAAAGTTGTTCCACTTCGAATTTTGTAATCAGTTTTTAAGTCTCTGGTGATTTTTAGATTGTAATTTACTTACATTTACTGATATTCTTTTTTTTTAAATATTTTATTTATTTATTTATTAGGAAAGAGAGAGAGTGAGAGAGAGCATGAGAAGGGAGGTCAGAGTGAGAAGCAGACTCCCCATGGAGCTGGGAGCCCGATGTGGGACTCGATCTCGGGACTCCGGAATCATGACCTGATCCGAAGGCAGTTGCTTAACCAACTGAGCCACCCAGGCGCCCACATTTACTGATATTCTTAAATGGCTTTTGAAACATACTAAAATATATATATACAATAAATATGTATGATTTTTTTATTGGGAAGTCAGTTCTAAAGCTATCTTTCTATGAAAACAAATGACACTGTTACTTCTCTAGGTAATGGATAACTGATCGTGTCTTATTAGCTTTCTTTGTATTTCTCTGTTTTTCAGATTTATAAAATAAGTGATAGATTATGAAGAATTCATTTCTACAATGAGTAGAAAGCGTAAGAGAAGGAATGAACCTCAGGAGACAATGCCCAACCAAAGAGTGGTGCATGGAGGAGATGAGGCAGAACCAGATGGGCCAGTGAGAGACCAGTCACGTGTTCTCCCAACTCCACACCCTAAAGCCCTTCCTACCCCCTGCAGGACCCAGTAAAGTCCTGGGTCTCCTGCCAGGCTTACACTCAAACATCCAGAGTTCACATCATGAAGTGGTTGGTTCTCCGGCTGCTGACACTCTACTGCCTGGTGATCACGCCTGTGATAGGAGGCGCGAAAAAAAAAAAGACTGAATATAAGCCTCAAGAAATAAGTAGGTATTCTAAATGAGCTTCAAACTGAAGAGGGGGTAGAAAATAAGGAGCCAGGGACTGGCATATGTGAATGTATTGGTTGCTTTTTTAAGCCAAGATACCTGATGAAAGCTGAACGCGCAGTTCTCACATTTAATGGTCTCTTGATATTATAAGAAATGATTTTTTTTATGGGTATTGTGGGGACTGTTGTGGTTACATGGTGTTTTTGTTGAGGAGAACCCATAGCAGTGGAAAGCTCTATATGGCTCAAAGCCTGTATGGAGGGTGCCTAGCTTGAGCCACCAGGAGTTCGTGTCCTCCAGTTAGGGGCTCCAAGGATGAGCTCCAAGGATGCAAAGGGTACTAATTATTTCTTGAAATGTACTTTTTGTTTAAGGAATTGAGTATTTTGGAATATTGGGCATGGGGAGGAGAAATAAAATGGGTGCTTGACCAAGAGAACTTTAGAATTATTAAGGTAAAAGAATTGAAATCTGCAGAATTAAGGGGAGTGTAGTGGGTCCATAACTATTAGTAAAGTTTTCTGGGGAACAGCTAGGTTTGGAAGGCTGTCTCAGCCAGACAGGAAAAAGTACAAGACAGTTCCTCCTCTTCTCTAGGACTCTGTTCCTCCTACCCTGTAGAATGAGAACAGGAGACCAGAGATTTTGGGGGCCTCTTTGTTCTGAGAACTGGGTTTCAGGGCTCAGGTCTTATGATATTCAATTCCATGGAGGTGATTTCATGACTCCTTGCTAGGGAGTGGGAGTTGGATTTTAACTCTAGGAATGGAAAAGGCCACCCAGATCCCTAGGCAGGCAGAAGAAGAAAAGAAACCAATGGAGTGGGTGCTGGGGCCTTAGAGGGGCTGATAATAGTGAGAAAAACTGTTGTTGTTGTTGTTGTTGTTGTTGTTGTTGTTGTTGTTGTTGTTGTTGTTGTTCTTCTTCTTCTTCTTCTTCTTCTTCTTCTTCTTCTTCTTCTTCTTCTTCGACTCACTGTTCATTTGTTCCTTCTCAGTTAAATTGCACCCGAAACCGAGACTATGCTCAAGGAATCCCACCTCCTACGAGTGCGAAAGATTCTGCAAAACATCCTGGGACTGCAGTAGTGGCTATGAATGCTGCAATTCTATCTGTGGACACATCTGTTTGAATATCAGACAAATTGGTAGGATCTAATATTCACCCTCTCTTGCCGTTAGGTTATCAAAGACTATGGAACCCCAACTGTGAGGGAGCAGGCAGAAGGACACTATGCCTCCCCAGTCCCGGTACCCATTCCAACCTGGGATCCCCACTTCTTCTTCCCCTGCAAGCGCCCATTGTCCACTTGCAAGTCTGCCTGATTTATCCAAACCTTAGGAGATCTGACATTTATGTCTCTTGGCTCACTGGACTTAAAACATCCTAAGAGAAGCCTTGCATAGGCATCTCCTAAAATACAGAAATATCCCTGCCCCCAAGGCTTGGGTGGATGTGTTACCCTCAAAGAAATGTGTTTCAGCACACTGTGACCACTGGATACCTACTTACCCCTTTTTTCTTCCAGAGAATTACAATGAGAACACTTCACCTCCCACCAAGGCAGAAATTACTTTGTATCCCAGGACCACCACTGAAAGTTGGGAGGTAACTAATTCTACATGATGTCCAGTGGTACTATCGACTTGTCCCTGCTGAGGGGCAAAGGGACGGAGGTGGAGGGGTCCCAGGGCAATGTCTCTCCTACTTGCCAACCCTCTTCCTTGAACCATTATATTATCAGCCACATTTCCCTGAAGAATAAACTATGGCAGTAACCTAGAACCTCTCTCTTTTCTTCTATAGTCCCAGCACCATTTGCTCCCCCCACCTTTTCCCTAAGTCCCCAACCCCTGCCTCCCAGTGGGTTTCCCTGCCTCCTCATCATTCAGAAGATTGAACTCTTTAGCCAAGACTCCTGGACTCTCTTTGTTCATTGACTGCCATCTCTGTGGAAAACTGCTTATGTGTGGGATGACCTTATGGCTACAGAAAACACTGTCCCTATGGATACGCTGACCTTCTCAGTGCAGACTTTCTTTTCTTATTTCAGGCCTGAGATTCTAATAGGTTCTCACAAGCAGCCACCCTTTTAACTAATCCAGGGAAGTACAATCTTCCTTACAGATGACAGCACCCACGGTCTAGAATTGAAAGGAAATGTCATTTGCCTCTCCAACTTCTCCTCTCAGACAATGCCTTAAGTCTTAGCATTATTTACTCAATCACTTGGAATCTATAGGAATATTTTCAAATGTAAATAATCCTGGGAAGAATAGGCAACCTTTTTTGTGTGTTTTTTGTTTGTTTTTTTTTTTTCAGTGTTTCAAGATTCATTGTTCATGTATCACACCCAGTGCTCCATGCAATACGTGCCCTCCTCAATACCCACCACCAGGCTCACCCAACCCCCACCCCCTCCTCTCTAAAACCTTTAGTTTGTTGCTCAGAGTCCACAGTCTCTCATAGTTCATCTCCCCCTCCAATTTCCCCCAATTCACCCTTCCTTTCCTTCTCCCAATGTCATCCATGTTTTTCTTATGCTCCATACATAAGTGAAACCATATGAAAATCGACTCTCGCCGCTTGACTTATTTCACTCCTCATGATCTCTTCCAGTCCCATCCATGTTGATACAAAAGTTGGATATTCATCCTTTCTGATGGAGGCATAATATCCCATTGTATAGATGTGCCACATCTTCCTTATCCATTCATCTGTTGAAGGGCATATTGGTTCTTTCCACAGTTTGGCGATTGTGGCCATTGCTGCTATGAACATCGGGGTACATGGGGCCCTTCTTTGTACTGCATCTGCTTCTTTGGGGGTAAATACCCAGTAGTGCAATTGCAGGGTCATGGGGTAGCTCTATTTTTAATTTCTTGAGGAATCTCCACACTGTTTTCCAAAGTTACTGCACCAACATGCATTCCCACCAACAGTGGAAGAGGGTTCCCCTTTCTCCACATTCTCTCCAACATTTGTTGTTTACTATCTTGTTGCTTTTGGCCATTCTAACTGGCGTAAGTGTGGTTTTGATTGGAATCTCTCTGATGGCTAAAGATGATGAACATTTTTTCATGTGTCTATTAGCCATTTGTGGCTTCTTTGGAGAAGTGTCTGTTCATGCCTTCTGCCCATTTTACATATAATGTATTATTTGCCCCAGGGATACATATCTGTGAATCATCAAGCTTACACATTTCACCATTTCAATTACTTTTGGAAACACAATATCACCCTTCTCCATTTGGTTACTCTCCAGAGTCTTATAACATTCAAAATATCCAGGATATAATCCAAAAACATGGAACGTATGAAGGAAAAGGAAAATAGGAACTCTGATGGCCAAAGGATACCAACAGACTCCAGTTTCAAGATGCAATAAATGTTGTTGTTATCTGACAAAGACCTTAAAGCAGCTACTATAAAAATTCTGAAAAAAAAATTCTGAAGCAAGTAATAAGAACACCCTTGAAACTAATGGAAAATTAGAAAGCCTCAGCAATGAAACAGAAGACATAAAGGAGAAAGAAATGGAAATTTGAAAAGAACATGATAACTGAGATTATCAGTACTCATTGTATTTAATCTTATATATCATAATGCACATGACAGAGATAGGAGTAATGAACTTGAAGACTGATCCATGGAAATCATCCAATTTGAGCAACAAAGAAAAACCGACTAAACAACATATACAGAGACTAAGGGAACCAAAGTTCTGACCTCTGCGCCTCAGCCCTGGAAGGAGAGGAGAAGAGTACAATGCTGAAAAAGTGTTTGAGGAAGTAATACTGAAAATTTCTAAATATGTTGGAAGATGTAAACCTATAGACTCAAGAAGCTTGTGATGATCACTTAAGATTTGTTCTCTCAGCAAGTTGCAAGTATGCAATACACTATTATTAACTATGTCAACATGCTGTACATTAGGTCCCAGCACCTGGCAGAGAAAGCCTGTGATGGGGGTGGGCCCAGGGTGTGTAGCTGCACAGCAGGAGGGACTGTCTGTAGATGAGTGCCATGGTATAGGCCAGTGCTTGAGGACAGGGCCTGATGCAGGACAATAAGCCACTGCAGCGGCCCTGGGGGTCATCATGCCCTTCGGTGGCTTTGCCGTTTCTCTGGGGCATGTGTACTTTAGTGGAGGCTTGTCAGAGGGAGAGGGTCCAGCATGCAGACTGCACTTCAATGGGGGTCAGTCATGGGGGTCTAGACTGGCATCTTGCAATTGCACAACTGCAGAGGCCTGGGTTGGCTACTGGTGCGGTACCTGGTCTCCAGGTGGGCAGAGGGTCAGAAGTGGGGAGAGACTCAGGTGGCCGGTGACAGTGAATGCAAGTACTTGTGTGGCAAAAGGCAGTGAAATCTCCAGGGCTCTGTGGCTGCCATGTTGGCCATTGGCTTCTTCAGTGGCAAATCTGCTGGATTTGCTTGTAGGGCAGGTCACCATTTGCCACAATCACTGCCACTGTGTGGCTACTACTTCTCTTTTTTTTTTTCTTTTTCTTTATTTTAATGTGTTTATTTTATTTTATTTTAATTTTTTTCCTCTAGTGAATTCTTCCAGACATTTATTCTTTTTATTACATTCAATTAGTCAACAAATAATACATCATTAGTTTTTAAAAATTAATTAATTTTATTTTTTCAGTGTTCCAAGATTCATTGTTCATGTACCACACCCAGTGCTCCATGCAATATGTGCCCTCTTCAACACCCACCACCAGGCTCAGCTCCCCCACTTCTCTCCCCTCCAAAATCTTGTTTGTTGCTCAGAGTCCACAGTCTCTCCTGGTTCATCTCCCCCTCCGATTTCCCCCAATTCACCCTTTCTTTCCTTCTCCCAATGTCCTGTATGTTTTTCCTTATCTCTCTGCTTGACTTATTTCACTCATTAGTTTTTGATGTAGTGTTTGACGATTCATTAGTTGCATAGAACACCCAGTGCTCATCACCACATATGCCCTCCTGGAATACTCATCACTCAGTTACCCCATCTCCCCACCCACTTCCCTTCTGTAACCTTTGATTTGTTTCCTGGAGTCCAGAGTCTTTCATAGTTTTTATCCCTCTCTGATTTACCCCTCTTAACTTTTCCCTCCCTTCTGTGGTCCTCTGCGCTATTCTTTATGTTCCAAAATGAGTGAAACCATATGATAATTGTCTTTCTTTGCTTGACTTATTTCATTAGCATAATCCCCTCCAGTTCCACGGCTGCTACTACTTTTTCATCCTTGTTCCTAGCTATCTCTATGTCTCAGCTTTGCTGGTCTATATGGGGTGAAATCAAAGCCAAACTTTGTGTAGTGCCCCAAAAGGCTGGGGGGGAGGTTGGTCAGTGGCTCCCCCTACTCTCCCTTCCATGGTGAAGGGAACTCTACCTGGAGATTTCTCCTTGGCATGGAGCAGTGCTGGCCCAGGGATGGGGTGATGCAGGCAAACGTAGCTGTAATTCCATCTCTTCCTATGCAATTAATTTCAGATGTTTTTTCCTCTGTGTTGCTGAAGTTTCTCACATGAACTCTACAGCTTTTCCATAACTGTTTTTGTTCCAGGATAGCTGTGTAATTATTGATCTTTGTTGGGGGACAGAGGCTGAGGTCTCGTAAGTTGCCACTTGTTGGATATCATTCTATATGTACGTTTTGAAATGTCATGTTCATTTTTTTGGTTCAAAATATTTTCTATTTTCCTATCATAATTTCGTTTTTACTGATGATTCCTCGGAATTGCTTTCCTCAATTTTTACTCATATGGAAAATTTTTCCTCCCATTTTACTATATTTATTTCTAATTTAATTCCACTGTGGTTGGTTTATTTTTTTTCTTTTTTAACCGTGTGGTTGGTTTAATTTCAATTTCTTGACATTTGTTGAGACTTTTAAAAAAGATGTTCCATTTGCTCTTGTAAGGAATGTATATTCCACAGAATTCTGAATTCCTTTTCATATGTTAGTCATTTTTTATTTGTGTTATTCAAAACTTCTCGATCCTTACTGGGATTGTTGCATTTTGTTTTGTTTGGTCTTCCTAGTCTATCAGTTACTGGGAAGTACACTAAAATTATCTGCTGGTCAATTATACTTCTGGCAATGGCAGGCCAGTTTACTTGCAACCAATTCTTCCAAGAAAGCAAAATGAGATTCCCTGGGGTCTCCCAGCCCTACATTTGGATAGTGGTCACCTTCCAATTCTGCTTCCAGAGTGGGTTAACTCTGGGATTTGAAGTGAGATACCCAAGTGCAAAGGCTCGCTGTGTTCTTTAATGCACCTACTTGGTTTGGGGCGCCTGGGTGGCTCAGTGGGTTAAAGCCTCTGCCTTCGGCTCAGGTCATGATCTCATGATCTCATGATCTCGGGGTCCTGGGATCGAGCCCCACATCAGGCTCTCTGCTCTGTGGGGAGCCTGCTTCCTCCTTCTCTCAATGCCTGCCTCTCTGCCTACTTGTGATCTCTCTCTCTGTCAAATAAATAAATAAAATCTTTAAAAAAAATGCACCTACTTGGTTAATAGTGTCCTATCTGCCTGGTGGCTACAGAGTTTTCCCCAACTGCTTCTTTATGCTAATTGCTTAGCAGGAAACAGTTCAATGGTTTTGTCCTAAGGCAATCCTGCCTTAGTGGAGGAGAATACTAGGGACCTGTCCTCCTTTGCCCATCTCAGTTATCACTCTTTCTGCATAGCATCCCTCCCCAAACTTATTCCCTACTAGACCCCTTATTTTAAGAACATCTTTGGCCCCCTGACATACATGTATTTCAGGAAACTCAAATACAGGGATATTTAAAGAATGAGTTCTAAATATCTATTTGTCATCAACCTGTTGAGTAGACTTTGGAAGGTTCAGCCACCTGTCTGTGCCTGTTTGTTTTCCTTTGTTAATTTTAGCGGATAATTCTTCTGCTCTGCAGGTTTTATGTTTTTAACAACAGACTCTAAAAAGGAAAAGTTAGCAAATTATAGTATCCTAGGGTGATAGAGCTTAATACCAAATTCACAATTCAACCTTGTTCACAACTATATCTGTTGGTGTTGGGTGCTGGAGGAGGATAGGGTAACAACCTTTCCTTTCCTTCGAGTATCCATTCTTCTCCCTGCCCCCCCAGTCTATATTTAATCTGTCATGGATGAAAACTAGCTTTCATTTCAGGTTACCCCATTCTTCCCTATCCCTCAAGGCAGGACCAAGGCATCTCTTCTTCCAGGAAACATGATACCATGATGCAAATAATGACCCCTCTGTATTTATACCTTCAGGCACTGACTGTATATCCAATTCATCCCTTCTTGCCATGCCCTACCCTGGTTTCTGCTTGTTTGGATCATAAAACTTAACTTTCCTTGGATATATGCCCACAGATAGTCAGGATGAAAGTCAGCTTTCAAAACCTCCATTTATGAAGAGTGGTCCTTACCACAAGCCTGAGAACAATGTAAGCTCTCTATAACCTTCTAAAGGTTGCCTGTTCTACAGACAGAGAGGTCTGATATCTAAGATCTATAAGAACTCCTCAAACTCAACACTCACAAAACAGATAATCGCATCAAAAATTGGGTAGAAGACATGAACAGACACTTCTCCAAAGAAGACATACAAATGGCTAACTGACACATGAAAAAAAGTTCATCATCCTTAGCCATCAGGGAGATTCAAATCAAAACCACACTGAGATACCACCTTATACCACTTAGAATGGCCAAAATCAACAAGACAGTAAACAACAAATGTTGGAGAGGATGTGGAGAAAGGGGAACCCTCTCCCACTGTTGGTGGGAATGCAAGTTGGTGCAGCCACTTTGGAAAACAGTGTGGAGATTCCTCAAGAAATTAAAAATAGAGCTACCCTATGGCCCTGCAATTGCACTACTGGGTATTTACCCCAAAGAAG